>WYDI02008666.1:0-47771 GCA_009867235.2 Psittacus erithacus | reverse complement strand
AAAAATATATAACTCATATATATATTAAACAAAGTTATATATAACTTATATATTTCATACATATATATTATATATAACTAAGACTAAAGAAGATACTTTTCACTGGTTGTTCATTGGAAGGCTGATTAGTGAGACCTTGAAACCTAATATCCCCAACAAACGGTTCACAGCACTGCATGAAACCTGTTTTGCAGCAGGCAATAAAAATTAGAGGTGACTTGAGAGCAAGCCGCTGCAATATGTTTGGAGGGGACATTAAGGCTCAAGCACATAGTGGAGATTGTATCAGGTGATGATTCATGCAGGTCAGCTATGCTGTGATAACTGATGATCAGTGATTACCTCTGATGATCAAAGATGGGTCAAAACCAGGCTGCATTACTGCCCACTGCTGGGTCACGGTCCTGCGCCTTCGCTTTCATAAGCACTAACACTTGCATGGCTGGATCTTCAGTCTGGCTGTGTGCACCCATCATCTCCTGGAGTAGTGGAAGGGGACTAGAAGTGGCCTCAAACAAGACATGTCTGCATCCTTGGGGTGAAAGAGCGCATGAGGACTTAGTGCATGCTCAGAGCTGCAGCACGGAGCTTGCTCAGCCATGATGTTCATGTTGGGCTCTGAACTTTTTTTTGTAGCCAGATTGTCAGATTTTGGACTTCTACTTCCTCACCACCTTCATGACAGTGTATGTTTTGTAACACTTCCAAGAAAAATGAAATAAACAAAGAAAATTTGTATCCCAGTGCCAGATGAAGTTTGCTTCTGGTCTAGTGACTTGCAAAATAATTCCGAAGTTTGCTGAAGATGCCTGTGGTGTTTAGAAACCATTGCTTCTATAGTGAGGGGCTTGGTTTCTAAACGCCCATTTGAGGAGGTTGAAAATCCTGTCTTCAGCCTTCCCAACCACTACTGTGGTTCAGACTGGTGGGGCTTCTCAGGCATGGGAAACGTTTGGAGCAGGATGGTTTCTGATTGCAACACCCAGTAATGATGGTTGGGAAGAGAGGGTGAAAGAAGGAAGGGGAGCAGGAAGATATAGCTGGGGAGCTGGTGTTTGGTGTGCGCTGGTACTTGTTTGCTGTAGGAAGAAATCAAAACCCTTCTCTGAGAGCATGTTCCTTCTCTTGATTGACTGTGTGCTGGTTGAATAAGGCAGCCTCATTGAATTTCTGTCTGCTCTTTTAAATAAATCTTTGCTCTCCAAAGCCTTTACACCACTAAATAGAAAGATTAGCATTGCAGCTCACACTCCCAAGGTGTCTGAAGCAGTGACTGACTAGTGCCTGCTCACTTGATCCTCATTAAGGTGCGTTGCAATGATTTTGCCTGAATGTACTGTAGCTGCTTTGGGTTCCAACTGTCCCTTATTTGGGAATCCTGAGTCCCTGCATTGAAGTCAGAGGGTGGCTGGCAGCTTGGGGAAGGAGTTTGCAATCCTGGGACACCTGCCTAGGGGCTGGTGAGGGCCCGTGAAGGGTCTTGGTATCCTAATGAGGTGTGGCTACATGGGTAACGAGGCTAAAGCTAAACCTTGCGCATGTCCTTCCATCTTAGAATTATAAACTGCAACACAGTGTATCCGAGCAACCTTATTTTTGGCATTTTCTTTTCCTCTTCCTCTCCAAGTGTTGTACTTCTGCTTCGGAAGCTGGTCTGCTTTATTTTTATCACTCTCATATAGCAGTCCAGAAAGCTTGTTTGCAACCCCCTCCCCTTTATTTTTTATGAAATAAAATCAATTTTTAATGAAAGATGAGCAGTTTTGAGATGAAAATGTACAAATATAGTGTCACAGTGCAGGAGAAGTCAGGAGCAACCTGCCTGTCGCCAAAAGGACTTGGCAGGGCTGCAAGCTTGGAAACCCCAGGGATGAATAGCTGAGATGGGTGACACAAGGGCTTAATTTTTTACACATTTTTTTTTAATATTGTTACCTAGTATTAGGACTGTTCATAGAAAAGTAATAGAAAATATCTCTTGGCAGATTATGATTTTAAGAAATCCTATTTTAATTCAGCTTTTTTCCTTATTGGATTCCCGTTACGGTTTGCACTTGCAAGCTTTTTGTAGAAGCTGTGAGAAATTTCTTTCAGTGTGCTTTGTCAGTGGAGAAAGAGAGTCCATGAAATAGCTATTCCTCATGGGAAAGCTTGCAGTGGCAATTCATGTGAGGTGTTGCTCCTCACAACAGGCAACACCTCCTGTTCTGGCTTGCCTCCTGTGATGCGCATTGGGCTTTTTCCATCGATGTGAGGACTGGCAGGATGAGGATGTGTGATCATCAGCCTTGTCTGCAAGAACAGTATTGAACACCCAAACTCTTCAGCTTTCTGAGGCTGAAGGCAAGAAAAAGGGCAAAAGAAAAGGAAATATTTCTTAGTATACTTCTGTGGCACTTTCAGACCCGTGCAGGTGTTTTAATCTGATTTTCTAGTACATGTGTCTCTTTAAAATAGTAGGTTTTCCCAGTGGATGAGAATTCCAATTTTTTGCTAACTCTGTTGTATTTTTAGGGATTTCTGAGAATGGGCATCTGGCTTCACTTTTCCTTTTCTGAGAAAAGCACTGGGACATTTAAATAATTCAAGAGAGAAATTACATGCACTCAGCAAACAGATGTCAAAAAAATGAAAGAAGCTTAAAATCTAGGCCTCCAAAGTCACTTCCATATATTTCCCTTTTAAAGAATGCATTT
Organism: Psittacus erithacus; assembly: GCA_009867235.2. Lineage (NCBI taxonomy): Eukaryota > Metazoa > Chordata > Aves > Psittaciformes > Psittacidae > Psittacus > Psittacus erithacus. The sequence continues at coordinate 45,075 of WYDI02008666.1, read as the reverse complement.
TTAATCAGCTTTTAGAAACAAAGTGCCATGCTGACATATACATACTTGTACAGTGTTTCATCATGGGACAGAACAAAGAAAGCAAAACCAAAGTTACAAACTATTGTGCCGTAATATATGAAATAGATGCTATGATACTGGGTTGGTTCACGTGATAAAGCCCAGAGTTACAAGACTGTTATGTTGCTGCTTTCCAGATGATACTAAAATAATTGAATGAGTTTCTATGCTTTGTAACAACAGAAGTTCAAACAAGAGCTCTTCTGGCTCTGGTAATAATAAAAATAGAAAAGGGAATTAAAGAGGCATTCCCTTTTCCAGGTAATGAGAGCACTGTTATAATTGTAATTTGTAATTATAATTTCTCATTTGTCTTTTGTGGTCTCATTCAGCATGTTTTCCTATGTAATCACTTCAGTGATTCACCAAACATAGGTGAAGTTTGGGTTCTTTGTGGCGTTGTCTTTGCCTCTCTCCATGCAGCACAGCTGCAGGACGCCTCCTGCCCTTGGTATTGTCTAAATTGTCAGCCAAAATATGAAGTAGTGCAGTAATCTGAAGGGAGTCTTGCATATTTTAGTAGTATTAATGGAAGAAAAGTAGGTGAAGACAGACAGAAGAGGACCTTGCCCTCGTAAGTTGGGCGTTGGGGATCAGCCCAGCTCATTTTGAAGCAACTGATAGAGCTGCTATTGCCACATGGTTCCTTGGTACCACCATGTCATTAACTTGGGTTTGAGGTGTTATATTCCTGCTTTAGCGCCTGGGGGGAGCTCTGATACAGACTGATCTCTGATGATTACTGTTTTGCTTGGGGTGCCTGAGAGAGCAGGGACGGTGTGGGATCCCCACTGTGCCTTTGCTCCTGGGGGAAATCCTTCCCTACATTGAGATTTCCACTTGGTTTTTGAGCCAGTTTCGGAATATCTTTGAAGGTGATAGAATAATCCAGGGAGGGACAGAGGTTGCTGCTCCTTCCATCTGCACCTGCAAGGGTGGATCAGGTTTAGTGCAGGAAATAGTCTTTTGCCATCCACCCTATCAACATGCAGATGATTGTCTCACTTGTCCTCCTTTTCTTTGTTTTGGATGAGAGATTGTTTAGGTTTTATGTGGTCTTTTTAAAGTTGTGTATGACAGCCTCCTTCTTCTTTCTTTACGCTTTGTGCACAAACAGACCACACTAGAAAGTCTTTGAGAAGAGCTGCTGTTTCATCAGGTCCATGCTCACATGATGCCACAACAGGAGAACCTGGGACTAGCAAAGCGGCGAGGGATGTACCTGTGCTGTCTTGTCCTGGGAAGAACAGTGCTGTCATGTTCTGGCTTTCCTGGCTGCTGGGTTTTCAGTGCTTGTTGGCAACTGCTCATGAGCTTGGGAAGAGTAGTTCTTGCTGCAATTTCAGAGTATTTCCTTCTCTTTGTTTTTTTTCTTGTTGGTGCTGTGTCTTCCATGCCTGGGAGATTGCCCATAATGAAACACTAAAACTGATTTTTGTTTTTGCTTGGATACATAGTGCAGTGGTTTGGCTATCAAATCCCTCTCTTTGGCAGCATCTTAGTATCTTGCTTGGGATGCTGTGGTAACATTGAAGTTGAAAGTGTTTAAGAAAAGAGTTTGCAAATATGAAGAGGTGGGTTGGATTTTCTTGTGCTGAAATACATGTTAAGTATTAAATATATATCATACAGTCTTTGGGAATATCATAAAGATATTTTATCTGTGATCCCGAGCGTATTTTTAAGCACATGGTGAAACTGAAGCATTGCAAGTCTGTTGCTATGAGCAATATTGCATAGCTGCTTAAGCGTCTGAAGGATTATTACTTTAGTTTTCAATATCTGGATTTTTGCCTGTGTTGCTCCTGCTTTCTTCTTAAAAAAACCCCAAAATGTACATTTAATTTATAGTATTGAGTCCAACATTGCAGAAGCACTTTTTCTTTAGTTTTAAAAAGTGTGTTCTGTTTAAATGAGGCTCACTTCAAAACTTGAGCTTAATGTCAGAAGGTTTGTGGGCAACACAGGGTGTGTGGTGGTTCTGTTTTGTGTCTTTTAGTAGTCATATCCTGTTACAGAGAATGATTATGATGAGAGCATACATGGGGGAGTTGGCTTGTTGCATGTTTTTAAGTCTTTGGCATGTCTCTGAAAGCCTGCCTGGCTTCTTTTAAGTATAATCGGCTATTGCACACATCTGAACAGCGTAATACATGAAAGTGCATATGGTGCTTCTGTAAGTCCAGTGTATGTTTATTATACCAGTAGTGTATGGGATGGTAAAGATTATCATGTGTGTTTGCTCTAAATGGACTCTTTCTTTTGTTCTTTCAGCCCAGTAAGAGCATTTGCTCAGAAACTTGAATATTTAAAATTCCCAAAGGCAAGACTTTACTTTCCAGGCTTTGCTTCTTGTCTTTGCAGAGATGATGATTGCATGAAAGCATGTGATTAGGTAAAGCATTGAATCATTATTTATAGACCATAACATTTATTTACGTATTTTTAATTAGGGCTCAATTCAGCACTAAAGTCTTTTAAAGCACCAGAGGGATACACGAGAACTACCATTACAGCAACTTATGTTCTTGACAACTTTGCCCCAGACTATGTGAAGATTTAGTGAGATTGTATGTGGTGTGAGTGGGTAAAAAATTGCATCTCCTAACCAATGTGCAGCGGTGACAGTGGTCCCTGAAGAGTGAAGTCAGTGTCTGCACTGTATGTGCCTGGGTTGTGGCATCTGAACTCTGCTGCGTAGAGGCTTCCAGGAGGCAAGCATCTCCTGAAGTTATCCTGAGAAAGCAGGCTCTACTGGTTGGGTGTACATCCTACAGTCCTGGCAGAAAATACTTAACAATTGCCAAAACCATGGGAAAAGCCCTTACGTTACAAACTGAATTTGCTGTATCTCTGGTCTGCACTCTCCCCTCCTTTTTCTTAATAGGTAATTTTCAGTCATCCAACAAACTGAGAACAACTGGACCAAAGGCCGTAGTGTTTTACCCTGTCCAGCTTTCGCTGGTACCAGAGGTCCATCCTGGGCTTCATTCTGTGAAACCTCAAAAGCAGCTGCAAAATTTGGTGATCACACATTGCCAGAGGAAGGTCAGAGGAGGCTTGAACTGGTCTCACATGGGCTTTCTTGGTGAATGATGCTTATGTCCTTGGTGTTGCTAAAGCAGCTGAATGCAGTGCATTGGCTCCCAATGACTGTGCAGTGATTTGAGGCGCCCCAGCCCCTGCTCCAAGAGGTCTGGCTGCAGGAGGAAATGAATGCTGTGGTCAGCATCACCATGAGCATCATCTTGTCTCTGAGAGGTGACTGCTTATTGTTTCCAGCAAGTTTATACCAGCAGGGTTAACTTTCAGTTTGGGAAACGGAAATGCAGTCTGGTGTGCATGCTTTGGGAGGCTGCTATAGTTCAGCTGGAGGTTAAGAGGGCAGAGGCAGAAATAGCAGGGTTATGGTTCAGTGGCTTGCGTCCTTCAGAGGTCACAGATGAGCCCTTGTTGCCGCAAAAACCTCTGCACTGACTCGAGAGCAGGAATAGGAGCTGAACTAAAACTGCAGCGTGCACAGACTGACCCTCCAGCAATGGAAAGCCTTCATTTCAGGTGCACCGTGCTGCTGGCTGTGGTCAAAGCTATGTCATGTGGGTGGTTTCAAAGAAGCACACCCTAAGATAGTAATATGTAGTTGGCTTCATGTGTGCTCTTGCCTGTCAGGCCTGTATGAGGGAAAGCTGAGCTCTGCCACCGTGCTGAATTGCTTCACACAGCTAAACTGATCCTTCATGAGGAATAAGCAAAGCACGACTATGTAGTGTTGAAGGCAAATGCTGTTGTTGCCTCCAGATAGATATTGATGATGGGGATGTAAACTGTTATCTGCACATCCCTAGGTTTAAAGGAGATTCAAATTACTGGGAAGTGAAAGAGGCCATTGGTGATGATAAGTGAGAAGTGATACGAGGTCTGCCAAAGCTGAGATAGGAAGGATATTCTCCGGGACTCCCTTCTTAAGCACTACTTGGCACAGTTGCCTGGGAGCACTCACAGTAGACTCATAATTATTTCCAGTGTTCAGGTCAGATTAGAGTTGATTAATGGATTTGGGGAATAGTGAAATGGAAATATGTCTTGTTAAATCTGGTAATAACAATAATTTTGCTGTCTTAATACAGCATTGAGAGATAATAGAAAATAGCTCCTCTCTTTCTTTCTCGCTTTCTCTTTCTTTTTTAAATTGTGGCTTTTCTAGTAACACAGTAAAGTCACATCAATCCATCTTCCAACTGTACTCAGTTTGCAGGGTTTTAAGCTGTAGCTTTCTTGGTGCTTATCAAAATTTAATGTAAACAATTTGTTAAGCGCATTTGTTTTTTTAATATAGAGTTGCAGTATTAGAACATCAGATGTTTGTGGTTTGTTTGTAATTCCGGATTCTTGACTCCTGCAAACAATGCCGTCCAAACTTAACATGTTATTTGCATTTTCATGTTTTGTGAATAATTATCGCAGAGGTCTTTCCCACAGGAAGGTCTTGAGAAGAGTGAAAGCATTTAAAAATATTTATAGATCTACAAAGCCTTTTTTGTCCCTTATTTTATGTAAGTCATGTTTTCAGAAAGAACTGGAGTGTGCAGTAAATTCCTATAGGAGTATTCAAAATGTTACATGGAAGCACTGTCCTTTTCTTCATAAAGCCTTGTGACTGAGAAATCTGAGGTTGTGGCTATCAAGGTATAGGTATTCAGTGCTTATTTCAAGGTCATACAGGAGTAGGTGACATTAATGAATGTCTTCTGAAAACTGAGTCACTTATCTAGGTGCCTAAATGTAAATGTGAAGTCTAACTCTGTTGCTTATGTTACATGTCTGTAGTTGTGACTAGTTCTCTGTGTACATATGAGGGTGTGAGAGAGCTGTGCTATTTTAAAACTTGGTAAGGGGATGTTTCTAGGAATCTGCGTACTTAAAATTACGACTTCCACTGTGGTTGCACAACTGTAAAGTAATCCAGAAAAGCATCCCTGACTTTAGTTACTCCAGGTTTTCACTTCTATAAATTATGTCAGAAACAAATTCTGAGTACTCTGAAAAATCATAGTGGTGCTTCCCAGCATCAGCTCTGAACTGTTCAGGAAGTGGAAGAGATCCAAAGGATGATTAGGCGTGTTGCTGTACGGAGGATATGGAAGAATTGCAAAACTGTATAGACACCATTCTTCAAAAACTTCTAAAATGTAGTTCTTCCATCATTCCATAAGCTTGCAATAACTTACTTCCTTAAGCAAGCTTTTTTTGTTCTGCTGTAAAATTGAGTAATCTTTAAGGGCTCATGGGTAGATAGATGTTTTTGACTGTCTGACAGCTATAGAAGTTTGCTTTGATATATTCTGGGACATTAGATCATGTGAGAATTATCTTATTTTACGTCTTGTCTTTGACGTAAGTCATTTCATTCTGGTTTAAATGAATGCAAAAAGACAAGCCTATCTTCCTTCAAAAGTACATTCAGTGTAAAAGAATATTAAAAAAGATTTAGAAAGTCATTTAGAAATTGCAAAGCTTTTCCATTGTTGCACCTGACCTGGACTTGAAGAGGCTGGCTGCTGCAGACAGCATGTGTAAAAAGAGGGTGAAGACTAGAGAGAATAACTTGATAGTACTAACGGGCTTCTGTATCAGTGTCAGAAAGAGTTTTAGATTTGAGCCTCTCATTAATAATGGATGCTCAGATGGATGCTCTGTCCCCTGCTGCCTTCTTTTTAATTCATCTGAATGATGGTGGAAAATACAGTCCGTCGGTTAGAGCCAGGCAGTCTCTCCAGTTTAAATGCTTGCTGTGTCTGTCCTTAAAACTTCACTTGCACAACAGCAGTTTTGGCAGATCAAAAAATATTCTTGGAAAGTTTCCTTACCAAGTTGAGCCGGTCAGACATTGGTGCTGTTTAATGTGCAAAGGACCTAGAACCTGGAAGCTGCATCATCATATCCCTGGCTCTGCGTTTTCTTACCATGAGCAGCACAACTGGCTTTGGCTTTCCCTTCTTTCAGACCAGGACCTCCTGCATGATTGCCTCACCAGCCTGAAATGCATCACACTCCCTGTCCACACAGGACAGCAGCCACTTGAACGCAGGCAAGGCTGCAGCAATGTGCAGTGAGGGAAGGGCTTGTGCTGCCTGACCTTGGCATGGTAGCTGTAGCCTTTGGTCAACACCACATTTCCAAGTTTTACTGTTGCCTGCTGAAGTACAGCAAATGTTTCCTCAGCATTCACCTATTCATAGTGTTTTAGTAATAACACTAAAATTCCATCATGTTCCTGGTCCAGTGGAAGTATTTACCAGGATATCATGAACCCTATATTCTGGTATAATTTCACACAGTGTGTTTTGGAAATGTGTCTCTTTGTATGAGCTTCCTTATGTTGTATGGACATAGAAATAAAGGAGGCTGTGGATGGCTTCGGGGCTCTAGGTGCTTTAAGTAGCTCCATCCAAGGTTGGTTTTGTGAGAACTGAGGCAGCTTCTGAGTAGTGATGCTAAAGACATACACTATGGCCTTTGAGCTAGTACCAGTGATAGAAGCCTCTGCAGACTTTACAGAGGTGTTAAAGCAACTATTCCTCTACTGAGAACAGTCTGGTGTTGTAGTGCTGTCGCCTTGTGCTCAGATGATCTGGGTTGAGGGTAGAAGAAACTAAGGGAGCCTTGCTCCCTCCCCACTGTCTGGGGAAGGAAGGCCTTACCCTCCCCACCAGCACACAGCAGAGTAGCACAGGTAGTGGGTAGGATGCCAGTGGTGAAAGGGAAGGAGGGGCTGCTCATCCTCATGTGATGTGTCTTTTGCCTGTACTGGAGCTTGGCATGCAGATGTGGTGCCCTTTGTGGTGCCTGGCAGGGACATGTATGGTACTTATGAAATTTTCCAGTGGTACTGCGGGTACAGGACGATGTCACATGGGGCTGCATGGGATGAATGCCTTTTCAGAGTTCTGTTCCCTCTGTATAAAAATGGGGACAATCCCATTTCCTTAAATATTTTACTAATTGCCAGTTGGTTTGGATACTATGAGAGCCCCTGGTAAACAAACACCTCTTGTAGAGAGCCATTTTGTGTGCATTGTTGTCTTGGTGGTGAGGTTTGCAAATGAAATCCAAATATATGGCTAGGTTTTTACCAAACTGTTCTGCCCCTTTTATTGCATAACATTTCCCGCACAAATTTTGCATTTCTGCACTTGGCTATTTCAATGTCTTCTTGGTGAACTGTTCTTTGTTCTCAGGGATTGCTTGAGCTGATCCTATAAACATCCTGGCAATGACTTGTTTTCATTTAGGAAGACCAGGTTTTTGCACAGGTCTTTTGATTTCTGATGTAGTCAATGTTAATACATGAAAATCAAAGCAGTTAAAAAGCATTACAGGGAATCTTTCTGCAAGAGTTGATAGAGAGTTTGCCACTGCCTTTATTTAGCTGTGCTATATTAGATTTTTTTTTCTGTGCCAGATTTGTCTGGTTAACTACATGCTTTAGAGTAGGATCCATCTGATCATATTCAGATATCTCTGTTTGACTTTGCCACACGATTTTCAGGCAATGGGGCACAAAGTGCACTTGAAAGATGTAAAGCATCTGAAAATAAAGATCTGCAACAGGCCAGATGATAACCATTTCCTAAGAGTGCCCGTTCTTCTCCTTTAGCCAGAAAGGGAGCCCATAGCGACAAGCTCAGGTGAAGATTCAGCTGATGTTAAGGAACAGAAATTCCAGTTTCCATGTCCCTGTATTCCTGTTGGCTACTTGTGGTGGGGTCAAACATGAGGCTATGGCTTGACTACGTGGTAAATTCAGCTTTAGGGCTCCTACAGCTGTATTAAAAGCATAGAAACCATGAGATACAAAATGCTGACTGCTATAAAACTGTTAATTCAAATTTGTTCAAAATCTCTCAAAACCTGCCAGCGTAAGATTTAAATTTTTATTGCCAATATATATATATAGGTAGTCAAATACAGGTAGTCCTCTACTGCTGGCATAAAGATGACCTGTAAATGTGCACTATGGCACACATAACTGTGCGCCAAGATTTGATTTGTACCACTGGGTAATCCAGAATAAAACAGATTTGCTACTGTCCTGAAGGATCTCAGACCTTGGGCCATTACAGCAAAACAGTCGTTCTTTTAGTGTTTCTTATAGTGAATAAGCTCAGTTCCTAGGTGGTTTTTGTTCCATTGTTACTTTTTTTGCTGTTAGTTGCTAACTGAAAAGCAGAGGAAATGAAAGCTACACCTGAATAGAAATTAGTAAATGAATGTCTGCTGCTAGTGGATTTGTTTTCTGGGATTGAAATGCCCAGGTGACTTTAGGAAAACAAGTACAATGCCTTCATTTGTATATAAAAGATTAACAGTACCTGTTAAGCATAACCTTTAAGGCAATTATAAAGTGATCTCACTCAGGGGATGAAAGGCATTTTTGGTAACTATATGTATGTTTTTCTGGAGGTTTAAGCTAGGCTGGAAATGACAGAGGGGTTATCCTGAAGGACTGTGTTTTGGCCATTTGCACAAATCACCTTTTAAAAATCGTTAACAGGACATTTTAGTGACCCTCTGTATTTCCTTTTCCCCCCTATGAGAAAGTGATTATTGGAGCTCTTTATATCACTTCTCTGAGAATGATGCAGGAAGAAAAAGCTCTGCTGGTCAGAACAAGAAAAGCTGTGCTTATGCCCTGAATGCCCGTATATGCTCTTTGACAGTTCCAGCCTCAACTCATTTAAAGAAAATACTGTTATTCTTCTGTAAGCAATCATTTCAGATGGCTTTTCCTTAAGAAAGCCTGAAGGAAGCAACCTCTCTTCACCTATACCACCTATGTTTAACTTGGTATTTTGAAATGAAAGAAAAGAATGAGGAGAAAAGCGTGTTGCTTCCTGAGCCATAGCTAAAAACTTCCACTGAAGAAGGGAGAAAAAGATAGCGAGTTCATTTATGTGGGTGATATTTCAGCCTTTGAGAGCACATCTTATATGAGAGTGCTGGATGGAAAAAGAGCAGGTAAAGGCTGATTTTTCTAGCTGTAAATACTCCAGGGCAGAAGGTGAGAAGAGCTGATAAACATGAAGAAGAGCAGAGAGCTGTGGAAGCAACACATCTGTGGGTATAAACTGATTGTTAGTGCATTTAAGCTGGAATACAGACCTTTTGCAGCTATGGTGGGACAGCTTTCCAGCAAAATAACAGATAAATCCTCTAATCCAAATTAAAATTTGGTGAGTTTCTCTAAGTATAGGGTGAAGGAGTTTCTGTGATAGCTAGGGACTAGGTTTGATGATGCTGAGCAGGATCCTTGTGGCTGGTGGCTGGCTGGGGAGGGACCAGGCTGCTCTGCTCTCTGGGTGGAGGTGGCATGACTCTGGGAAGAGGCATATACCCAATCTGGGCTGGCTGCAGGTGTACAAAGTGGCTGTTTGTTTCTGTGGTTAGATGGAGAGGGGTGGTCCTTGGGCTGTTGGCACTGCTGGGTGAGAAGGAACCATGTTTTTTCAAGGTGTTTGCTTCAGCATTTTTTTGATCTTCTGGGAGCCTCTGACCCCAAAGGTCCATCTTCCTCTAAAGGAGGGTCCCTGTCCCATACTGTAGATTGGCTGTGGATGCAGCCTTTGGGGTCCTGCAGCAGAGGAGGGTAAATCTGAGTCCTAAATACTCAGCATGGTGAAGGTCTTTCTAAACTGAGAGCCCATGAAGGTATAATCTGTTTTGAGGGTCCTCCTCAAACTGAGTGGTCATGCTGTCTCTGCATTATCATGACCCTGCTATTTGAACAGGACTAAAACTGTTTCCATATCACACCCAATAAATTAAGTAGGATTTACCACTCCAGTATCTTTCCAGCTGAGATGTTCTGAGCTTGAAGTGTTGGCCTGGCTTACTCCAGGCAAATGTCAATGCCTGGGTGAGCATAAAATCAGACTCTTCTGTATATAAGGCTTGTAATCCATGCAAGGCAGTGGGACGGTTTGGCAGGTCTGTCACCTACATGAAGTATGCAAGGGGGTGGCAACTCCAGTAAATTTTATCGTGAGTCTATTTCAGTGGAAGTCAAGAGCAAAAATCAATTTCTTCTTAGTGTTGAGTGTGCCATTTTTAACAGGCAGATCTACTTTTTCCCTTGATGAACAATCTGCCACCTTTCTATTTTTTGCTCCCATTGGCATCAGACAGCATGAGCTGCTCTTCTCACCAGCACAGAGGTGTTCAGCTCAGAGCTGTGCCTCCTGTTTCATCTGGAAGGAGTATTTCCTATTTATGCTTGTCAAGATTCTTCTTTTCCAGAAGCCAGAAGGTTTTGTTTGAGAAAATCAAATCCCTTGAAAGTACTTCATAATTATCTACATGATTATCTTAAGTGTCTGCCATGGCTTTGCAGTGAGCTCAGGGGCATAGGCAAGCAACCTGCAGCATATTGATGCCTGCAGTTTTTCCTGTGGAGAGGAGGAATGGGGTTTTGAAGGCTGCTTGCCTCTGGTGGGGTGGAACAGGTTGCTACCCTTGATTCTCTGGAGGGATGTGTGTGCATGGAGGAGGAGAGTCCTCCAGCAATGTTGCTAAATGAATCATGCATGAGTTTTGTGTGGGATGCAGATGCCTTTGAATGCCCCATCCTGCCCAGCTGTCTGCAGGATTGAAGCTGAAGTCAACATCAGGTTATGCCCTTGGCCGATGCAGAGATCTGGGGGCTCTGGAGCTGAAACTGTGAGCTGCATTCAACGTGCCCCAGATTCTCCACACTGAAGCTAGGGCAGTGCTATTTCTCTGGGGATAGGTTGCAAAGGGCAGCCCATAACATGTCCACCCAATGTCAAAAATAAATAGCTAAGAGCAAAACCAGTCAAAGTGTTAGGCCAAAAAGGGCCTCAAAGGGTGGTTTGGTCTGATAATTTCTAGATCTTAAATGCTTTTGAACCTTGTGTGGTTACTGGGAACTGTAACCCATTAAAAAGCAAAACCTGGGTTTTGCTGCTGAAGCCACAATAAGGGTGTCTTTGTCATAAGTTATGGATTTTACCCATTAGATGACCTCTCACTGTGCTCTCACTAAGATAAAAAATGATGCTGAAGGTAAAAAAGTTAAGAGGGATTAAAATGAAGAGATCTGCTCTCTCCCACAGCCCAAGAGAGATTGGCTCTAATCATTGTTCCTGGCAGGTATTTGTCTAACCCACTGCAGAGACCATGATTGACGGAGACTTCAGCCATCCGTGACTGTGTCCTCCAGTGCTTTGGTATTCTTTATCTTCATTAGTGTTACCTAACCACAGACCTACACCTTACCCCCAGTGTGATTCACATTCATAACTCAACTGCGGGCAAGGGGAAAAGACTGTGGGACCTTTTCAAGTACATGAGGGCCTTTAGTTGTGTTCTCACACCCCACCTCCTTTCTCCTTTTTAGATGAGCAGGTCCTAATTGCACAAGTATTTCCTACTAAGTCACATTTTCTTGACTGGTAGTCATGTCATAGCTCTGTTCCAACTGAGCAGTTCTGCTGCTGAGACCTTCCCAACCCTGCATAAGGCTGCAGAGATATTTCATGTATCTGGTAGGCTTTATCCCTCTTGACACTTCCTGGGACAATGAGCCTTTCTACCTCACAAACAGCCAGACTTTACTGACAGAAATTATTCCTTAAAACCCCTCCATCTCTTCCCAAATATGTGCTGCCTAGCCAACCTTATCTGTGATTTTCCTTTTGTAGTACGCCATGCTTGTCCTTGCTGAACTTTATCCTAAGTTTTAGACTTTTATTTTTTATTATTTTTGCCAAGATGATTTCAGATGCTAATCCTGTTCTCCAGCGTGTCTGCAGTCTCTCCCAGCTTCATGTAATCTGCAGATTTAATAAACGTGCTCCCTCTCATCGTGCAGGTCACTAATGAATGTGCTGAGCAAAACTAGACTATAGAAATCCAGCAGAGCTCAGCTCACAGTGTCCTTCTGTTTTCACAGAATATCATTAATAACTACTCCCTGGGTATGGCTTTATAGTAGACTCATTTAATCATGTTCCCCCAGTTTATTTATGAGAAAGTTGTTTGAGATGGTGTCAAAAGCTGTAATAAAGCCCAGATAAATGACATCTAACAGCTTCTCCATTATGAAAAGAAATTAATTTGATTTGATATGGTTTTTCCTTGTCTCTTCTGTATCTGCTGCTGCTTACGTTTTTGTTATCTTCCACATGCATGCAAGCTGTTTTTGTTCGTTTTAGAGTTTTTCAGAGGGTTGAAGATAGATTGACTGATGTCGCATCCCTGTGCTGCTTCCCTTTCTGCCCTTGAAGATAGGCGCTATGCTTGCCTTTCCCCTGACTTCCGGCACCTTAACAATGCCCCATGTCTGGGCTTTCACAGGTGACCAAGAGGTGGCTTCAGCTGCTGTTATAGGGGATTTAGAAGGTGATTTGTCCTATCTGATGTTCTGGAAACACCTGACTCGGGGCAGAGGGCTGATCTCACCCTGGAACAGGCTAAGAAGAGGATAGTATACCTTTGCAGTGACACTGTGTTGCAGTATTAACTGTACTAATCCCCTGTGTATAGTAGGAAATTTTAACAAGGACTAAAGCAAAAATCAAACCAGTATTGCCTCTTTTGGTATCATTTTCAATAACTTTCTCTGCATTTGAGCAGCGCTGTACCAGACTGTATTCTTGGTATTAATGCACATTTTAATTTTTTTAATCTTCTGCAAGTTTCATTTCAGTTTTATGCCCTGACTTTCCTAAAATTTCTGCCTGTGTGTTCACACTATATTTTTTACTCCTGCTCAGTAACCTTTTAGTGTTCTTTATTCTTGTCTTTGAGATAAATCAAAAGCTCGTGATGCTGCCAAGTCTTCTGATCCTTCTTCTGCATCGAGATGTTATTGTACCTCTGCTTTTTAAGCACAAAATATTGTTTCTTCAAGAAACTACAGCTCACCTTTATTTCTTTTTCCTTTAAACTCTTCTCCATGAATTCTTACCTAGCAAGTTTATTTGAATGTACTGAAGCCAGGCACTTGTGTTTTGCTGTCCCCAATCCCTTGTGTATAGAAGATTTCATCATTTCAGAGCCATTCTTACATGATTTTCCTTCCACCTGCTTACCCCCAATAAATCTATCTCTGGAGGCACTTCCTTAATGATTACTTGACCTATCAGTTATGCGAGAATACTGCTCCAAAGGAACCAGGACTCTCTGTCTCCTGCTGCTTTCCTTTCCTAGCAGATGTCTCATGCCTGTACTCTCCCATTACCATTGAGTCAGTTGTTATGAGGTCGCCTGATCTGTATTATCTTCTTAGACTGGGTTTGTTCTGCCCTACCCCGTGTTGTGTTTTTTGTTTGGTTTGGGTTTTTTTTGGGTTTTTTTTGTTTTCATTTTATTATTAACTAGAGAATTTAGCAGATCTTCCTCCCTCTGTGTTCTGGACCTCAGAGCAAGTATGTGCATTATCCTTGGTATACCAAGAGATGCTTCCTCTACTTTTTCTCTGCTGGTCCGTATATAATCTACACATCTTTATGTCAGTATTCCAGATCTATGTCTTACTACAACAAGCTCCAGTCATGCCCGTTAAATCATCACTTTTGTCTTAAATTAAATCTGATATCTTAAATAAGACCTAAGTTCTGTATTAAAAGCAATAGGTTTCATTAATTATCTAAGATACTCAGAGGATTTCATCTTATTTCTTGGTCAATCTGTGAGTGTATTGCCACCCCTTCTCTTTAGACCTGTGCTCAGACTGCTTCTGTTCTTATTTTTTCCTTTGGTTTTGTCCCCTGTGTGTCCTACGCGGAACCTAGTTCAGACATCCCTCTCATTAAGCAGTGATGAGCCATTTCCTCCTTTCCTGAGCTGATGCCCCTCACTATTCAGCCATTGGTATAACATTACCCTGTTGGTGAAGATGCTGGGGTCCTACTTGGAATATCATGTGTGGCCTTGATATGTTGTCCCTGGCCCTGCTGGAGTTTTCTTGGGGTCACCCTTGTCCATCTGGGTAGTACCACGCAGCCAGGAGGTTGCAAAACAGTTTGGATCCAGCTTCTGGGCAGCAGCATTTTGGCAGAATGTCACTTTATGCTGTACTCTTGGAGTTGTGGTTTCTTGCTACAGGCTCTTCTGCCTCACACAAGCTTTGCATCCACATCTGCTGGAGCAGATATGCAGGCTGCAAGCTGGAAGCTGTGGCCTTCTTCCAGCTTCCTGATGCACAGATCAGTGAGCAGGATCTGCTTCTAGAAAAGAACTTCCCAAAATAAACAGGTCAATCAGACTTGACTCATGTCAGCATTTTTAACTTGTTTCATAGTTACTGATGATCATAGAAAAGAGCCCTTTCTTACTCTCTTGCTTGATAACTCCCAGCTCTTGCTACCTTCTGGCTGTCTGTGTGCACCCCGCTCTGAATTGCAGGAAACTGGAGAATTCACCTGAACACTTGTCCCTTGGAACTGAGTAGCCACTTCCCTTAGATGCTTTACCTGCAGGGTAGGTTTAGTCCATTGTAAGCCACCACTGCCAGCAAAAGGAGAGACCCCATTGCCTGTCCTCATCCTTCATGTTTGCTGCTGCCCATCCCTCCTGCAGCTTGGTGGGGAGCGAAGTCAGAAAAATGACCAGATTAAGGCTATCCCAGCCTGAAAACACTGGCATGGAGGAGGCCAGAGCTGTCTTCAGCAGTGGCATCCACCAGCTTCAGTGGCTGGCGAGACCAGTGTTGTGCCGTGCCCTTTCAGCAGTCCTTGGCATGGATTTGGTTGAAGCATCTCCTTTGCTTCGGTGTTACATCTGGCGCTGTGGCAGGAACATCCTCGCGGCTCATCGATTCCCTGTTTACCGGGGAGGTCAGGAGCTAATCGTGACCTTTTATTCCCTTGTTGAGAAGAGCAGTTGGTGCCCTCAAGTGGTAAATCGTAGGAGAACGGCTGCGGCCGTGCAAGCCCGCCTTTGGGCTCCTATCCCGGAAGGGATAATGGGCAGGGGCTGCTGGATGCCTGCTGTGTTTCTGGCAGTTCTAACCGTGCTGTTTCTTTCTTGCAGGACTAGGCAGTGTGCTGACCGTGGTGGGAAGGAGACATCGTTCTCAGCAGAGTGGAGATCGTGACAGCGAGCATACCTGGGCAGCCACAGACACTCCCTACCACTTCATCCGTCAACCTTTCTGTGGGGGTAGCTGCAGTGAGTTCATACCAAACAACCTGCCTTGACTGTACTTTTGGTTGCTGGAGTGCAAGAAACCATTCCTGTGAGACCTGATGGGGTTTGCTTTGGATCTGCAGCCCCACTCCAGCATGGCCTCAGGTGTTGCAAGGGGCTGCAGCAGGCAGTGGCACCAAGGTCTGGGAAGCCAACTGGGTCCAGGGCTGCTTCTGTGAGGGGATGCACAGGGACAGCGATGCCCATCACGCAGGACAACGCAGGGGTCTACCTCCCCCTCCTGTGCCAATGGCTGCAGAACAGCCGTCGGGAGGGAGATGAAGGTGCCGAGCAGCAGCTCTGCCGCTCAGCTGTACAGAAGCTGAGCGAGTACATCCAGCTCAACTTCTCTGTGGATGAGAGCCAACTGCAGCCAGGCAGCTGTGGCACTTCGGATACGGAGATCTGCACCATGTACCTGGCCCAGGGGATGCGGAAAAATGAAGTTCTTGGGTTGAGCTTTGGGAACATCCCTGCTCTGGGGGACTATGGGGAGAAGCGTCGGGGAGGGAAGAAGAGGAAGGGGAATAAGGGACCAGTGCTTGATGTTGGGTGCATCTGGGTGACGGACTTGAAGAAAAACAGCCCAGCTGGGAAGTGCGGGAGAGTGCATCTTAAAGATGAAATCCTGTCTTTGAACGGCCAGTTGATGGTTGGCGTGGATGTCACCGGCGCAAGGTAAGGGTGGAAGAGCAGCCATTAGTGGCTGCCTCTCAGAGTGTGTGGTGCAGGTTGTGGTTGGTGCTGATCGATGTCTGAGAGCAGAGGTTTTGACCTCTGCTTTCCAGCCCCAAAGAGAGCACTGGGTTCTTTCTTAAGGTCTGCCGAAAATAAGTAACAAAACTAAATCAATAACGGGCCTACATCTGCTCTTGGACAACCACTAGAAGGTTTTGAGGGGTCATTGTGTCAAAAAATAGTACATGGTAAGCAGTGGAGGGTGTCCACTGAGAGAGGAGTCTGCGTTTGGATAAAAATGTTTTTTTAAGGGAAAATGAACACAGGCTCAGCAGCACTGGAAGATTTTTAGAGATGCATCTTAGTTGAGAGAGGATTTTTTGACAGCTAAATGTTGTTTCAGACTTTTTCAAAGCAAAACATTTTTGTGTTTTCCAGATTGGAACAACTTCATTTTAACAAATTCCCTTTGGTTTTAGTTCACTTGCTCTCTTTTGCTGTCTCCTGTCCCAGAAAACTTAAAACCTTTTAGAGTTCAGATCAGAAAAGAAGATTCTTACAATGACAGAGATTATTTCTGCTTCTTTATTTCAGCTGCTGCATGCTGTAGAATCAGTTGTTGGACCAGCTTGTGGGCCAGGAGACTTGCTCACATTTCCCTTTACAAAGGCCTTTCTTTGCTAAACATGAGAATGCAAGTGTTCATTCATACCCAAGATTGCAATGTATGGGAGGGCATGAGATCCTCTCCCACTTGCCAGTGGGGATTCATCTTGGGAATGGACTGTTTTGGAAGCAAAGTGCTAGCAAAGTGGCTGTTCTTTAAAAGGAGGCTCTGTTGATCTGCAGCCTGGGTACTCCGGCATGTCTTATGGGCCTTTGGAGTAACATGCCATTTCAGACTAGCTGAGAAAGTGCTCAAGTGAGTGAGATTTGCAACAGGAGCAAATAACAAGCTTTAACTGAAATAAGCTGCATACTGAAAAAAAGGAAATTCAAAGAAGCGTTGACACTTTACAGGTTCATCCAGTGAGAATATAGCATCGATGGGAAGACTCAATGGTTATTTATCTGCCGCTTTAGTTGTTGGGTTTGTAAAGCCGCAATGGCCTTGGGGTGTAACAGTTGCAAGGTATAATCCTGCCAAGTACATGGCCTTTGCTCCCAACAGGCAGTGAATGCAGCAGTGGTTTGGGGTGACCCTCACTCCCAATTCTGCCAATTGACAGAATAAAAGCAGTGACTCCTTGATCTGTGGGCACAGGGCAGGTCAACCTGGCTGTGGTTTTGCAGATGTGATAACATCCCTCTGTGTATAAATATTGGTTCTGTGTCAGTATCAGTAAGTGGTACCCCCAAGTTTGAGAGGTTTTTTGGCAAAAAGCAGTTAGTTTGCTGTTTTGTCTTTGCTGGATATGATTGTTCCTAAAATCTGAGGGGATTGCTTGCAGTGGCCAGCAATGTTGTCTTACTATTAATGCAAAATGAAAGATAATACCCAATAGAGTCCAAAATGTTTAGATATCTGTTCTTTTTATCCTTCCCTGAAGGCTTAATTTTGGGCTTGTTCTTTTTAGAAAGCTCTGTTATTAGACCAGCAACCTGCGATGGTTGCTAGTGAGAACCAAGTGCTCCATTTTCCTTAGTTGTGAGGTTTTTTTGGCCGTTATGAAGGCAGGGTTTTGGTGGTGCGGGGCCAGTGTTGCTGTTTGTAAGATCCTGGTTCAGAATATTCTACATTTAATTTTGGCCAAAATTTAGGACATTTCTTAGTCAAAACCTGATTTATTTTCAGCATCCTAAGCATCCTTGCCTAACTAACTGCTATTTGACAAGGTTGATGTTGATGGATGACCTTGAGTTTGGGACCTTAAGGATGCTCTCAGTTTGGAATGCCTGGTTTTGCCTCTCAGGGAACTGTTTGGTAGTTCCAGCCCCATGTTATCTCATTGTTCATCTGATCTGCTTCAGGATGCTTTGAGAGTCCTTCAGTAGATTTCTCCATGGGGTGCTCAGAAGGGATATGATTCTGTCTAGGTTTATCATAGCCTGAAAGGCAACATCAGCTTGCCTTCTGGGAAGACTTTCAAAGAAGAAGCTTTCCTAGAGTATTTCCATATTGTTGCTAAGGTGGCAATAGCAGACTCCTTTTGCCTTGGCTCTTCAAGGCATTGGGGCAGGACAGCACCCTGCATAGTAGTCCTGGCTTGATTTGTGTCTGCCTAATTAATATCTGGCTGTGAAACAATTCCAGGTCTACAACGGGGTGTGAGTGCTGTGATTTGCAGTGTCAGGTACTTAATGTAGGCTGCACATGGTCAGTAAAATTAGCTCCTGTAGCATCAAGCCAGACTAGGCAAGCAGTGTTACTGCTTACATGTTTATTCCTCACCTGCCAAGTGTACTGGGGCAGCCCCATCTTGCGTGGTGAATGTGTTGCCTACACTGGTGCTTCAGGGAATCTCCTGATTTATCTCCTTAACAGTGGGTAATTTGGAAAGGGGGTCTCATTCCCTCTCTCACAACCCTGCAGCAGGGTTGACAGAAGTGTGCTTACATAGCCCAGGCTTCACTTCACCTCACCTCCAGCTCCATCCCACAACACAAACCCTCCCTGTTCCAAGGGGCTAAGCCAATTCACCACATAATGGGAGAAGAGGGGTAGGGGCACATGATCCCTTCTGCTGGCTTCCCTATGGATGTGGCCAGCAGGAGCAGATAGCTGGAGCTATAACATTTTGGGCATCCCGGGACAGATTGTGCTCTCTTGGCACCTACCTGGTGTAGGTCCTCAGGTCATGGGGTGGTGATGGGGTCAGACACAGCACACAAGAGCAGCACGCCGCATCTTGGAGGAACCATCCGTGGGTATCACTCATCTGCCTCTCCTTGCTAGGCAAGCAGAATTCGACTTCTTTAGAGCAAAGTTTCTTTTTTAACTTCCACCTGATTGCCATGTGAACAGCAGAGACAGGCTGATTATTGCTGAGCTGGTTTCTTTTTCTTCTTTCTTTTCATTTAGAGAAACATTATGCAGTAATATAATCATCAAAGCTTTTTGCTTAACAGAGTATTATTACATTAGAGAGGAATGATGTGGGTGGTGGCAATTTTGGTGATGTTAGTGACTGAAGGAAAATTATCGCTCTCTTCAGAGTCAGCAAATCGTGTGTGCCTATCAAACAATTGCAGGGAAATGAGCTGTATTGGAGTACTGAATAAAGGTTAGTCACAACTCTGCATGTTTATTTATCTTCTGTCTATAAAACTGTATCTTAAGAACACATGGGTTATGTTCCTCCAGACAACAACTTCCTATGTATTTTGGAACTACTCCTCTCATTTTGGTCTATTACTCATTTACTGGAGGGAGGCTGTTAGTATTCCTGCAGATGACAAATGAATCCCTCATTTCTTGAACATGACTGAATGGGGCTTCATTGAGCAAGTCCTGGGAGGATAGCGAAAGAATCATTTTGTCATGAATATCATTCTGTTTGAAATATTTGATTACAAATTTCATCAAGCTTAGCTGCAGTGCTGGGACGCGGATACCATGTACATCTAATCTTTAAAATCAGTGCTGAATAGATTTCCAAATTCGAACTGTTCTTGAAGAAAGCAGAGTAAGATACATTACAAGTGATGACAGTGTGGTATAAACACAAGATCTTATTAAAATTTTGTCTTTGAGGAAACCCAACCACTGCTTCAAAATACTGTGTTCCTCATCGTCAGAAATTACCAGACATCGCCATGTGTGGCAATACAGTCTGGCTGGCTTCTTTTTAACCCACAACCTGGTGTTGCTTCCAGAAAACAGAGAAGTGTTTCAACAGCCATACCTTTGCACAGCATTTTCTTAGTCTCTCCTCTTTAGCCAATGTCCTAGGGGAGCTGCTAGGACTCCTCCCCAGCACAAGATACAGCATGCCAGATGTCAGGGAAATTAGTTTATTTTCAAAGACTCTGATAAAGACCTTCAGAAATCAGATGTGCAGTTGTGAGTGAGCTTCAAGTGCCACTACTGAAGGTGAAGCTTTGACCTTACCTTTTGAAATTGGGGTTTCCAGCAAAGCCAGGATCTTTCCTGAGTGCTTGCTGCTACTGCATGTTACATCTACATGCTCCAGGTTAGTTGGAAGTATGAAGGTAATGTCGTGGTTTTCCTAACAGGTTAATGCTATTTGTATTTGTGTGATATATAGACATTCTAAACACAGACCTGCTTCTCTCTAAGTGCTAGTAGCTGATTACAGAGCAAAATACTGAACATGTAACCAAATTACAACTCTCAAGACATGCAAAGCACTTTGTGCTGCTTGCCTGTGGCAGTCAATAACAATCCTGGGCTCAGCTGGATGAAATCTTAAGTCTCTGTATCAAAACAGTCCTTGCTGGAGCTGGAAAGCCAATATGCAGTGCCTGGCTGTATTCAGAGCCAAATTCTACTCTGAACAGTGGTGGTCTTCAGAGGAGTGCTCTTCTTCTTTGCCCCCTTGTTGGGAGACCTGCATGCGAGGTGATTCAGAGCGGTACCTCTGCTGAGGGGATGGGAATGGAGAACACATGCTGCGTCTGTGAGTGGAGCTGCTCAAAAATCTGACGATGTGGTTTGAAGACAGATGTTTCAGAAGAGCACACCTTTCAAGGCACCTTTTATTGAACTCCTCCTTCCTCAGAAGTTTGAACTGAATGATTTTTTATCATAAGCTGCTTCGCCCCACAATGGAAAGTTTCTTGATGGGAAAACCCCCTCCCCAAAATCTAGTCACTCTTTGATATCCAAGTGCAATGCTCCAATTTTGCGTTTTACATGGGGCACTGCTCCCTGCCACGCTGTGGTGAGACACTGGCACTGCAGGAGGTTGGCTGTCTTCACCTTGGCCATTTTATCCTTGCTGGTGACCACCGTTATCTCTGGAGCATCTGTACAACTCAGCAGTGTGTCCAAAGTGCTTCCAGGTGCTCCAGCTGGTGTGTGGGGGATTGCATGCTGTGGGAGCGGGGAGCACAGGCTGTGCCCTCTTCTTCTCATCAGCCGGGGCCCTCAGTTTTGGTAACAAATCCATTCTTTACACTAAAGTGTTGGCTGTTAGGGTGTATGAATGCCTGTGTTATGGTGCAAGGGAGGTTTTCAGGTTTCTGTGCCTATGATGAGCTCGTGTCACCCTGGAAGCTATTGTGGATTTGTTTTCCACTTGGCAAAGCAATCTCCTTCATACATCCTTTTTCATAGCGAAAAATCACCCCAAGAAAACTACCCCTGGTCATTACAGAAAGCTTAGTTTCACCACACTCCCACCTCCTGGGCATGTCAGGTTGTGTGGATGGATTGCTCTGTTTTACTGTGTTTCCTCACCTCCTTCCTAAAGCAAAAGTGCTGCCAACACAAAGTGCTGCTCAGTATAAGCAGCTGCTTTGTGTGGTGTTAGTAGGGCCTTTTCTTGCTTATGTTCATAAGAAAATATTTTTATTTTAATAGGAAAACAAATGGAAATGTATCCTGCCCCTTTGCCCTTGGCCAAGGGGCAAACATTTCTGTGGAAGCTCCTTGTTAAAATATTAACAGCACTGACTACACAGAGGAAAACAAACACAGTGGTCCTGGGGGCTGCAGCCTCCAAATATAATCTCAGGGAGTAGATTTATCATAACTGACCTAAAAAATACTCCTAAACTATTGTGGAGTTGAATTTGTTTCCTTTTTTATATCACATTACCACCCATCACGCTGCTAAGTGATGGTTCAGGGCACAGAGGCTAAGACCTGAAGCTTGTTACCACAGGCATGGATGAGAAGCATATGCTGACATGCCCTCTGAGCTGGCTGGTGTGTGAGTTCTGAGGGTGGAAAATGAGCAGCACGTAGGGACTGTGGCTGAGGGTTTCCTCCTCCAGTTGAGCTGCTGTGGTGGGGACACAGTGAATGTGTGCTCAACCTGTGCAAAATGAGGAAACCTATGGATGTCTGACATTTCTCAAACACAGCCTAAGTGTCTCACTGTGTTCCTGCAGCCTCGTACGCTGGAGAATGGAGTCCCCTCTGAATTGCTGCTGCTGTATTTTACGCTGATAGTGGATATTAATTCCCCCCCCTTAAAATATAACAGGACTAAGACACTAGGAAAGAGATGTTTTCTGCTCTTACATCTTCAGGAAAGGTACGAGCAGACTTGGCCACACGTGTCGAGAAATAAATTGCTCTGAAGAAATGAGCTTTATCCCAAATCCTCTCTCAAGAGCCAAAGGCTTAAGCAGAAGGTCACTAATCCCCAGACTCGGCAGAGATCATTTAGCTTGTTTGTTCTCTTTGCTTTATTAGTCTGAGCATGGTTCACCTGGTTTCCCTTCTGCATCCCGTGTTTCCTGTCTTTCCTCTCAACTTCTCTGTGCTAAGCCCAACCTGTGTGGAGGCAAAACATGCTCCCTTGTAGTGATGGTCATTTGCAGCATCCCACTACTGCTACAACTGCCTTCTCAACAGGGTTTCCAAGCCCTTCATCCTCCTCAACTTTGCATCTTATTTATCTTTATCTAAAACCCATAAAAGATGATGGAAAGACTCCCTCTGATTTAAATGGCTCATGTCCTGTATGTGTTTGCATGTTGGTCCCAAAATTTTGGGAGCAATATGCTCGTTGTTGCTTTTTACACACTGTTGTAACTCAACAGCAGAGCTGGCCTCTCTTGGTAGAAAACGTTACCCAGAGGACGTACATGTATAATTAAGCAACATCCCCAGGGTCATCTGCAGCAAATGCTCTCCAGCCCTGGCTCTGCACGCTTTCTTTTCAAAGGGATTGCATCAGGCTTGAAAAGACTTGAACAGAGGTTGGTGGTATTGCCTTAGGAGGCACAAAAGCTTCAGAGGTTACAGAGTGGGTTGTCCTGAATTTTTTTTGTGTGCTTTTGTTTTATCCCATTGAGCTGTGAAAGTTCTGCTTAGAAGGCTGTAACTTGTGGCCAGATGTATGGCTGTGCATCTCCATTTAATTTGCTGTTCTGACCATGCTGTAATTACAAGAAGCCTACTATTTGGGAGGGAGCTCTGCCCTCCTCATTCATCTAATGTGGGAACAGCTTGGTTTGGTGAATCAGCCTCGTGCCTCATCATTTATCGCTGATGCCAAAGTGGCAGCAAGAGACCTTTTCCGTCATGAGTGGGGTTTTCAGCCTTGCATGAAGCAAGCATCCTATGTTCTCAGGTCATCTGGAAGCATGGTCAGGATGCAGCAGAACTTAACTAATTGGCAAACTGCTGGAATGTGCAAAATAGGGTCACTTTTTTCCACCTCCCAGCCAAGGAGCAGGTAAGGCCTTCAGCCACAGCAGCTGTTATTTTCACAGCCCCTCCAGCAGTGCATTTGCTAACACAGAACAGTGCTTTAGGCATCAATATTTAAAAGTAGAGATGTTCGAAAAAACAAGCAAGGAACATTTTGTGCCCATTATTATTGCTCTTTCTATAATGCTTGTGCCCTTACACACCAATTTGCAATGTGCAGTCACTCATAATGTCTCTTCTAATCTGTAAATATGAATTTCTCCTCATATTCTGGGAGTCCAAAATGTTGCACAAAGCAGGGTGTGGGCTAGAGACTGATTTCCATGAGAGAGGACCACTGAGCTGCAGGAGGAAGAGGAGGTGACTGCACCCACGTTACTGGGTTACAGTGGGATACATGGCAGGTTGTCCTTTCTCACTCATACTGACCAATGTTCCATGAGTCCTGGAAAGGCACAGCTTCTTCAGTCTTCACTGAAGTGTTTTTTCTCGTAGCATTGGGCTAAGCAAGCAGTGTTCCCATTCTCAGAAGGGTTTCATGGCTACCCTGCAAGGAAGAGGCTGTCGTACCTTCTTGCCAGCCTCATGTAGCTTTGTGTGTGACGGTTGCTGTCCTGGAAGGTGCACTAAGGCTGAGCTATGATCCTCCTGAGCTAAAAGCATTAACAGTGGTGGCAGCTTAAAACCCTCTTATCTCCTGTCACTGGAAATCAGGCCTGACTTGGAAAGTACAGGAGCGGGGAGGGTTGAAAGATGATGAACAGGAAACAGTTCCAGAGGCAGATACTGTGCTTGACATCAGCCTCAGAGAAATGGCTTGTCAGCATGAACCTGCTATCTACAGGCATAGGTGAGAGAATAAATACAAGAAATGTAGGTGTGACCATCATTGAGGCAGGTACATAGCTCCAGAGCTGCTGCAAGTGGATGGCTGTGGAGCCAGGCTTTTCTTTCCTGTGGGAAACTCTTTGCTTTTCTTATCTGATGTGACACTTCCCTCCAGCTCCAAGCAGTATCACATGCTCCTTGAAACTTACTTTTCTCTCTCCTTTTTATCAGATATAGGTTAGGACAGGAAGGGCTTATGTATCAATGGCAGTCTCTGCAGCATCGCTCTCTGTTCTTACTGCTTCCTCTGTATAAAATGTATGACAGTCAGCAAGATTATTTGCACCTCTGAAGGGAAATGCTTTTAACAGACCAGTACCAGTGAAAAGATAAGTTGGCAGGTGCTGCCAGAAGGTTTGGGGCAGTTCAAAAAGACTTGTACCTGCAGAGACAGGATGAGAGTAGACAAATGTGATTATTAGCTGCAAACTTCACCCTAGAGCATCCAACACTCAAGAAGCCCAGCCAGACTGATAGCTCTTTAACAAGACTGTGAGAAACTAGAGGTATGTTGAAAATGGATTCAGGCTTTTTCAAAATGCAGCAATATTGCTGAAATGTGGCTGAAGGAGATTATTGTTTAAAAGAGGTGTCAAGGTCTGTTTTTTCCCATCTCCATAGTAGGCATTGTAAATAACAGGATGATCTTCCAAAAAAATAGCAAACCAAATAATTGATTAATAGAGCAACCATTTTGACTGTGTTTTCCTAGTCTGTTACTTGATCATTGGAATGGGTTCAGGGTAGCACAGTAACTATTCAATGAAACAGTCAGTGGTGTCCTCCTCATATTCATACACATTGACCAGTAGCTCCTTGTGCCATGACAACTGAAAAATTACTAAGTACTTAAGGATTTTTCATAGCCTGGGCTATTTTTGTTCTGGTAGTGAAGGGAAAAACATGGACATGTGATATAGTAAAATTAGTGGTGCCATCTATATGAACATAGAGCCCACATGAGGATGGTGAGTTAGAGGTTGGGGAACTGCGTGTTGAAAACTCATGGGTGATAAATGGAGCCAAACTGGTCTGTGATGTTCTCACTGAAAATAACATGCTAATTGTTCTGCTGAAGACGACATTTCAGATTTTCATCTGTAGATACTTTCTACTAAACCACAGATTTTTCTCAGTTTCCTCTAGAGGGCAATGTCATATAAATATTTTAAGAAGTTTTTGGGTTACGTCAGCCGGGAATTTAGCCTACCTTACCTAAGAACTCATAAGATGGCAGTGAAAACTGTTTCTTTTCATGCTTTTTAGGATGTCGATATACGTAATATAATTACTGTTAATGTTTCTTGGGCTTGTTCAGTGCAGTAGCTAATCTCTTTAAGGAGTACAGAAATATGTTGTGCATTTTGGGCAGATTTGCCTATGCCAGAATGCAGAGGGGGAACTGCTTATGAAGACCTGACTCTCTTTTATTCCCGTGCAGCTTCAAGGACTTTCAGCTGCTACACCTCATTTAAAACTATTGTAAAGGAGATTATAATCCAGACTCTTGAGAATGAAGTTACCAGTTGCTGTAGTTTATGTTGGTAGCTGGAACTTCAGTGGAGGGGATAAATCTGAATATCAAGACTAAGTGGTCCTCAGGACCTAGGGAACAAGGGTTTTGTGTTACTACTTATTTCTCTAAGAAAGTAGGTATTCCCAAATTCATTAACTGTGTTGCTTGTTTGATGGGTGTTAGTAACAGCACAGTTTTCAAATTGATTGTCCACATAAACAGGTGCTAAAATTAGTATGAATCAAAGGTGGCCACTCTGGACTTTAATAACTGAATTTAAGGGATATCGTCTCCTATTTTTAGTTACTCTAGTGTAAAAAATGGCAGATATGAATAAAGGCTGTTTTGCTTTCCTTAAACCTCAGCTGTATAATTGGAAAAGCACTGACATGGGCACAAACTTCTTTTTTGTTGTCTCTGTTATTATCTTCCTCCCTTCCCCCAGACTAATACTACTAAGAGGGAAATTTGCTCTTGACTTCTCAACATGAAAATGGCTTTAGAGAAATCCTTTTAGAATTAGTCTCCTTTCCCCTCCTGATGGTGACTAGTCCTCTGGAGCATCACCATAATGGCCTTATTGGATTAACTTGCAAATCCCATATGTTTACTGAATTTGTGGGCTAACTTTCTTTGCAAAATAGCTCTTCCAAAAAAGTAATGGGCAATCTGCAGCTGCCAAGTTCTCTAAATGAACAAACCTGTTTGTTTGTTTTTCCCCAAACAGGAAAAGCAATTAATTCAAGTAAAACGCTTATTCCCAAAAGCACTCTATTTGAAAACAAGGGCCTGTGAATAAAAAGAGCAGTGGTTGCATTGCCTTCAAAGCCAGCAGGCATTAGGTAGCAAAGCACGATCTGCCCTCTACTTTGAGTAATGGGAGCTCTCAGCAAAATCTGAGGACACAGCTCTTCTGTAGCCTTTGCAAGTTAAGTAGGTGAGAACTGCTTTTTAATTACTTCTGTTGGCCAGGCAAGACTTTCTCTTAAACCATGTCTTAACAGAAATATGGTAAGGAGTCTGTAAATTATAAGTTGCTGGGAAAATTTTTTAGAGACATTAGTGGCAACTAAATATTCTTAGTTCATTTCTCATGCTGCATGAATCTGATGAATAGCTGATGAATAGCTTTGGGTTTGAACTGTATATTCATCACCACTTTGTTTTAATGCTTGTGTTTGGATGTACCTAGCTCTAAGGTTTCTGAAAGCTAAATGCGGGGGATTATTCCTTGTCTTTGGCTGAAGGAGCTATGTTTGGGGCTGTAGGTGTGCAGTCAGGTTGATTCACCCTGAGCTGGGATCTCCACGCATGGGAAGCCCTGGGAATGTCGTGCTTGCATGGCTGCAGGTACTATAGGAACCACCAACAGTTCATGACTTTGTCTTCTCCTGCTGACTGTCTGCCTTCCTGGCTGGCAAGTCTGAAGCACAGCTTCCTTGCACAAAAAACCAAAGCTGTGCCTGAGGTCTCTGACAATATCATAACACTGCAGGCTGTGGTGGAATTGCTTCCCGTTTGTCTCCATGGAAATGGGGAAACTCCCCTTCCAAATTTCCTCTGGCCCTTCTGACCCAACAGTACACAGGACTGTCTTCCCTCTGATCTGTTTTTTGATCATTGCCTGCCTTTGGGAAGTAAGTGGTATATACAGAGAGCAGAAAATTGTTTAGTAAACTAGCCAGTTTAATCAGGATGAACCATGTGGTTAAAATAAATTGGGTTCCAATAATTCACCAGTTAAGTTGTGAGAAAGAAATAATAATAGCTTAAAAATGTGTGTGGATGCCAAATGGCTCAGAAGTTAATGGCTGGTGTGTGGAATTCAAAGTCAACAAGGGTTTACTGCAGGGCTCTGCCTTTAAATGGACTGTGTTTTAAATAGTATATGAGAAAGGCAGAATCTCAGTGCATTATTAGAATTATTTGGTGACTCAGATGCTTTCTGTGATGACCCAAGAATCAAATTATAAACTGTGGAAATGAGGTTAAGGGGCATCATCATTAAAAAAAAAAAAAAATCATCCAATTTAGTTAGTAGAGAAGTAAACGTCAGTCTTGAGAGAGGTGGATTTCAGAACAGCTTGAAAACAAAAGAGGTAAAAGACAAGAGGGTAGAAAAAAAATAGGATAGAAGGACTTAGAAATTCATTAATTCTGGCTGGCTGAATAATAATCAAAAGTATTTTGTCTAATATGTAATTAAATTAGATATCATTATCTGTTAAAATAGTTCAGCTAGATCTCATAACCAAGGAAACCAATCCTGAGTCCAGGTGTCAGCTCCCATACTCCCTGAGGTTTTCCCAGCCTCAAGGATATTCTCTCATTTAATGATAATATCAATAATAGTATTACAAAATATGAGGAGACACATTCTCCCTTTTTTTATAATCTTTAACATGCACAGCAGCTCACTTGGAAGCCACTGGCCACGTACTACACTGGGGGAGTCATGCATGACTTGGTGAAGCCAAGTCCTTTAGGTTAAAAAATGTCATATTACCTTGCAATATACCAGCTCATAAGCTGGTCTAAGAATCCAGCACGAACCAAAAGTAAAGAACTAGTTTAAATTCTGTGTAAAGTTTTGCCTCCTTAACATATTAGCAGCATTTGCTACTTGCTTGTAGTCTGTGTTGCTTTCTGCAGGGAGCCTGTACTGGTTGACTGCTTTATCTTTCATTTCTCTTCTGCATGCTTCTACTTTAAATCATTTACTTGTTAGTTACGTTTGCATAAACTGTATATGACTTAGAGCTATGTATCTAACTCCTGTCAGGGTCTTACAGCCTAATGGATAGCACGTGTGGACTTACGTGTTGGGTCCTGGTCAAGCCTTTTCCCCCCACTGTGAACAAGTCACGGCACTGGTGACAGGGAGGTGATGACAGCAGCTTGCTTTCTGCAGGTGCTTGAGCTCCCCAGGGAAAAAGCACTTTATTAAATGTTGGGCTTTACTGCAGAGCATTTCTTTCCAGGTACCTGCCTGTCTGTTGGAAGGTTATAAAGTCAGAGCAGCTTCATAAAGGCTAAAATTCTTTGAAATACCTGTTTCTGCAGAAGTACATTTGAGCAATACAAATAAGCCTGAGCTTATGAGATACCTTCCTGGTTATGAATTTAGCCATTATCCAACCTTCCTGAGTGCCTCCAAGAGGCATCAGTCTAAACAAGTAAGATTTACTTACCTGTAGGGTTTTGCTGGAATAATGACAGAATGGAAAAACTGAATGCTATTTTTCCGAGTTCTTGAAACCAAAACACTGTCCTTTTCCATGCCTAGTACAGGCTTTGAGAAAAAAAACACCCCAAAACACAACCTTGTTTTTGTCGTGGTGCTCCAGCCAACACACAGATGAAGTTTTGATTTCCAGATATGGTCTCTGAGGTTTGTTGTGAAGTGAGAAGGTCCAAAGCCAAGCCTGCTGAAGCTGCCAATATTCTGGTTGGAGCACTCATTCCAGTTTATTAAACTTTGCATATTATACCTTCACTGGGTTATCTTTTAGAGCAAAAGTCTAGCAAGGCAGCTCTGGATGTGGGATGTGTGTTTGCTGAGGTAAAAGGAGCCACTTTGGGGCACTGTTGGTGAAAATGTGATGAAATTATTTCCTGTTCAAGGCAGCTCTTATTTGGTGATAATTTTCTTGCAAGTATAAACAGACTCCTTAGTAAGCAACTGAGCTGAGGAGGAGCCAGTATCAAGATATGCACGGGAGAAAAACAGGATTAACTATAACCATGTAATTCATCTTACGGCTCCACGGCCACATACTGGGAACAGCCTGGTAATAGAATCATAGAACAGTTAGGGTTGGAAAGGATCTTAAGATCAACCATTTCCACCCCCCTTGCGATGGGCAGGGGATACCTCTCACTAAACCATGTCACCCAAGGCTCTTAAAACACTGCCAGGGATGGAGCATTCACAACTTCCTTGGGGGCAACCCATTCCAGTGCCTCACCACCCTCACAGTAAAGAGCTTCTTCCTTATATCTAACTTGAACTTCCCCTGTTTAAGTCTGAACCTGTTACCTCTTGTCCTGTCACTACAGTCCTAGTGAAGGGTCCCTCCCCAGTGATGGGATCCTCACCCTTCCCCAACCCCAAAACATAACCCTCTCTCATGCTTACTTCACACATGTACCCCTTGCTTTATGGTCCCCAGTTTGGCAGTCAGGGAGCCCATGGGAGACACACAGGAGTGATGTGGGAGTTTCAGGCATGGACACAGGGAGGAGGTTTATGTTTCTGTTCATGTTGTCCAGGGACTTCTGTTTTTGGCATTCCCCAGGCTCTTCTTCTGAGGACTAGCTTCATTCAGAGAATGGGACAAAAGAAGTGAATGTGAGGTGAGGCTGAAGGTTTCCACCTTGGCCATGTTTTGCCACCTGCTCTTTTAGCAGCATTCATCAAAGGAGCTTGAAAATTGTGTCCTGAAGAAATAGCTTGACTGAATATTTAAATTTTAAACCTACTGTCACTCTTATTTTTTCTGAGGTCAGCTGCAGATTGTAACTTTTAACCTTTAGCTTGTGCCAATTGATCAAAATGTCCCTGCGTAGTCACTGAGACCTGATTTTTTATTTTTGCCTTTCAGTTGATGGTAAAATCTCCTGACTTGGGAGGAAGGCTTCTGACCTTACTAATGAAAACCTGAAACCACAGGACATCATTTTTTGTTCATAATACCCGTTCTCTTTGGGTACAATCAAAAAGCAAATTGTTTTTCATTCCTGATTATAAAATGACTTCATTTTTTTCCCAGATATTTTACATAATTGCTGAGGGAGAAGGAGGTGAATCCTAAATACTAGGGGATAGAGGAGTAGTTCCCGATTTCCACATGTAAGCATTATGCCAGGGTAACCTGATTAACTAAAGAAGTAATTCTTAGCTTGTGACTGTGTAAAAGAAGGATTGGACCTGCAGGATGTGTTCTCAAATGTGGTCAGCTGTGCCAGATAGGTCCACAAGAAGTCATCACAGCTCCAAAATGTAACACAAAGCTAAGGACTCGGACTCACTTGTTTACACTGATGCCTTTTGGAGACACTTGGGAAGGCTGGATAATGGCTAAATAAATAAATAAATCTCTGATCCAACAAGACATGGGGATATCCTAGTGAAAAATCCAAAATGGATGAGCAATCCATAAAGATCCTGCCCACGTAGCCCATAAGCATGATGCCTGAGATCTGCAATCAGTAGCAAATGCTGCTACTGATACATGATGTGGAGCCTATAACAAAGACACGCTGGACCCATTCAGCCCAAACAAGAAGTCTTGCAGATTAAATTTATATTAGCTGTAGTCTGTAGATTGCTTTAGCAAGCAAAATTGAGCCTGGGTGTTAAGAAGATCTGGATCAAGAAGTCCAAATTAGGTTTCCTCCTTAAAGAGAAATGAGCACGTGTTGGCACTGCTTTTCATAACGGCTTTAGAAAGAAAATATTTGGAAACAGATGCAGTATGTTTCTGTATATTAAATCCAGTCTGTGAAATAAAACTACTCTTTCTGACTGCACAGAATGGTCAGAAGACTCCTGGAACAAAATCCTCCCTAAATCTCATGTATGTTTCAAGGAAGACTCTTGAAACATTAATAAGTGGTGAGCGGATGGCACGTTCCACCACGTGCTGGGAAGTACGCGCTGATAAAATGCAGGATGGTTGGTGGTGTTTTAAAAAGCAAACAAGATCTGGGCTTCCACTTTGAATATCATCATGTACGCAGCACAGCATATTGCATTAATGGAGGCTATTCTAGCATAAAATGAAAGCCACATTTGGAACAATCTTTGCAGCCCTGGTTTAGGACACTGGGGAGAGTAATATAAAATGACTCCAGGGTGGAGCACAGGTTGCTTTAGGGGGCAGCCTCTGCTGTAACCCACTTTATTTTTGTAGTTAAGGAGAAGAGAAAAATACTGCTTTGATAGGAAATCCTAGTGAGCAGGCACATATGGGCAGAGTGTTTGCCAGAGGGGAGTCAGCCCCTGAACAGAGAGCTTGTGTAGCCCTGTTACGCAGGTTCTGCTAGCTGGCATGCTGGCCTTGCATACAGTGCCTAAGTGACCTGCTGGGTGTTTGCAGAGGAGTAAAACACTATGTTCCCTTGGCTGCTTCTGAAAACACAGCAGAGCTTGAATTACTCCCCATGGAGGTGTGTTTAAGTGTTGTGCCTCTGGCAGCCTTCCTTAGCAGAGGGGATGGCCTCGCTCCCTTGTCGCAGCATCATCATGCAGTCCAGGTCATGGCTGGGGATGGCAAATGGCACTAGCCTGTCTCTCTGATCTTTACCTTGTCTCCCTTATGCTTTTTCTGAGATGCGTGGTCTTGTCCCATTTCATGTCATGGCTAAATCACTTCCAATACTCTTGAGTAGGGGAAGGCAGGGAGAGCGCCTGGAGGCACCATCCTGGAACAGATCACCAGCAGCATCCTGACGGGGTTGTTGATCTCTTGCCCATGTTGATGATCTCCAGTAGAGTTGTAAGTCTCAGCATGAGGCATGGGCAGTAGCAGGTGTGCAGAGCCCGCCCAGCCAGCAGAAGCACCTTGCTGCTGGCAGCTATCAGCTGGTGGGTTTTAAATACATTTTTCCCCTATCTGTTGACCCTTAAGGTTTATAATGAGATGTACATCGTGTACTGTGTGTGCAGAGCCTTGTTGCTGGAAGATTCATATTGCTGTTCTCATGCAAAGAAAACAAACCCCCGTCGATAGCTGTGTTCCCCTAGGCTGCTGAGCACCCGGTGCAGCATTTTACACTCAGCAGAGCTTAGCAGAGTTAAAAATAGTTCTTGTCAAAGTATTTCTTGGTAGTAAAAATGTCCGTAGGATACTTCGTAAAATGGTAACCTTTGGACCAAACAGGGTAAGGAAAAATCAGAACATAGTCTTCAACTCTGCAAAAAAAAGTTTGCATTAATTGCGCAATAGGGGAGAAAGGTTAAGAGCAAACTGCCATCACCTTGAGGAAAGAAAGAATGGAATTTAAATAGGGATCTAAGGGTGAGTACATAATGTAAGATGGTATATCTTCCTGAAGTATTTTTCCCTCAGTGCTTGAGAAATTATCTGGGAGAAAATGTCTGGCTCAGTGTAGAGGAGGGAGGTCTTGATGGGAGTCTTGGAATTCAAGGAAGGGTAAAACCTGGACTTTCAGTCTTTTCTGTTTGTTTTTAAAGGTTAATGTCAATTCTGAATTTCCTCCCCAATCTGTAATTTATAAAAACAGGCTTAGTTAAGTGTTTTCACTTAAAAACAAAATAGTGGTAACACATTGGTTTAAGCAAATGCATGTTTCTGTGTAGAGTCTCAAACCTAGGCCATACACTGTAAAGAAGTGAATAGATTAAGTGAACAGAAGTTAAAATTAAACAGAGGACATTACTGAGAGAAATGCAAACAGTAAGGATTGAGATGTGAAAGATGGCTTGATGATATTTTCATTTTAATAACTGTAGCTGGTGTTAAATGTAGCAGATAAGGCAAATTACTTTAAGACCGCATGATTTCTAGGTTATTACTCCCTGTTTTATTTCAGCAATACTAGTACATTTCCTTATATCTGTTTTCTGCTCTCTGATCTTGAGTTGCTTTTTATTTTGAAGTTAATTACAGTATACTTAATGCCGTGTAAATCTAATTGATATTGTTCTGGTAATACATACTTACCTGAATTACTTACCTGAATTAGAGACCTGCTGAGTGAGAAGTCTTTATCCCCTATAAATTTGTGGTAACCTCTAAATAAACTTTACAGGCACATAAAGGTATTAAATAAGAAGTGACATCAGGGCTATGAAATGTAGATAAATTGCATCACAATTTGGAGTTTCATGGAATATTCCCTAAAAGTGGGAATCTT
This sequence comes from Psittacus erithacus, assembly GCA_009867235.2. NCBI lineage: Eukaryota > Metazoa > Chordata > Aves > Psittaciformes > Psittacidae > Psittacus > Psittacus erithacus. Next base: position 11,554 of record WYDI02008666.1, on the reverse strand, counting down.
TTTCATGTACATAGTTGACTTTTAAAATTATCAGCTTAGAAATAAACTCTAAACGCATAAAATCAGCTCTAATATGGCTGCTTGCTGAACATCTTATTTCCTACTATTTGTATGGTGGGAGGAATAAGTGAGTGTTTACAAACAACTCTGGTATAGCTCTTGCAAGGGCCTGTCTGCCTGCAATTTGCATATAAAACCCCACTAAAGATTAAGGGCTGGGGTGTTTTGAGCCAGACGGAGCGGTTTGGAATTTTTTGGGCACATTTTTTCTGTAGACCCTATGAACTTGTGGTGGGTTTGCGGCACGAAAGGATGAGGGTGTAACTCCTAGCTGAGCCCTGAATGGCTCGGTTGGGATGGTGGCTGTGGGCTGTGGTATTCAGCTCTCCAGGGCTGTTTATAGTAGTTGTGTGTTGGAGCTATTAAACCTGTATTTATAAAAAACCCAATCTTTTGTTGTGCTTGTAAGCAGAAGAAATTGTAAGGGAAAGGTTTTCTCTGTGGTGTTCATCTCATAGTGTTAATAGCATGTGGTGCAGAAACGGGGCTTCTGGAGGTGGTGTTTGTGGATACTTAGGGAACTCCATGGCCAGAATGCACTGAATGGACCGAGCAAACTGGAGAGATCCACTTGGAGGTCAGGGAAGGGATTTTTGTATTTACACTGGCATGGCTGGGAGCAGAATGTGGCCTTTGCAGTCCTTGGCTGTGCCTTGGCATTATGGACTCCTATGCAGTGTTAACCCCCTTTTGTGTCATTTTTGTGGCTTCTGGCTGAGTTCTGAATTTTGCTGTTTTCTTTTAGCAAAAAATGGAACATCCTAATGTTGTTCTGGGTTATATGCGGTCCTGGATGCTTATTGTGTTTTCAAAGGAATTTCATTTAAATCTGTACGCTCATATTGCTGTCCATCAGATCCACAATAAGTCTTGGGTCCTGGGAACACGTACCATATAATTGACTTTATCTGTGAGTGCTGCATGTCAGGGGTGTCAGACAGATGATGCCCAGGACACAGCAGTGTTGGGAGAATGTAAATGTCTGCGTCTGTTATAAAGAACAAATGTTTCTGGTGCTTCCAGATTCTGAAGGTAATACTTGAAGTAAGGCTTAAATGTAGTGCAGTTGTAGGTACCAGACCTACTGTTTATGAGCTCTCCTCAGTTGCTTCCTTAAAGTATTAGCTTCTAATACTAACACATTAGAGAAACTAATTTCAGTGACATTTAGTTTGTATGAGTGTGGCTCTAAGGTGATTTGTGTTTGTTGTTGTTTACCTGAGTGTGAATCAAGAACTTGTTTGTGCACAGATGATGACAAGAACCAAAAATAACGGCAGTCCCAAAAATACCATGTAGCATTTTCCCTGTGCAGTGACATGGGAATGCCATTGCAACTGTACCAGCTAAGTGCCAAAATGGCTGTTTCTGCAGCCTTGTTTTGACTGCCATGAGAAAGAGTTTCATCAATCTGCAGTTTCTCCATCCTTAATATTCTCCATCCTTCATTCTGTACTCTTGAAATTAAAGCTAGAAGGGAACTGGATGCCCAGCTCTGTGGGGTAGAAGAGGATGATCTGTTCTAAGTAGTTCTTCTTAAGCTGGTTTTCCTTAAACATTTGCACTATGTGTTTATAAATCAATGCTTTATCTGTAAAAAACCATGACTCAAATCCAGTTTTGGCTTATATCAAAACAGACTACTTTGAAATGCACAGCTGCATGTGTGTGCATAAAGTATCTAATTGCTATCAATATTCTCCAGAATAAGAGCTGAGAACATTTAGGGACAAATCCTCCAAAATTTCAATGGGATGATGGCTCCTTAAATAGAGATGGAGAAGCTTTGCACAGCCATCACCGAGCTGGGAAGTGCCCAAGGATTCTGGGCTTTTCTGATGCTCGGGATCCTGTTCTGTGCTCTCATGCAGGCCACTCTGATCTTGCCTGAGCCTGAGCTGCTCCTCTGTATCCTTGTGCCCCAGGGATCCCACATGCCATTTCTCTCCCCTCCATTCATCCTCAGGTCGGTGGGGAGGAGAATGCACCTCCTCACGCCCTATGGCTGCTTCTGCCTAGTATATTTTACCAGGCAGGACACTGCATTGTCCTTTGCATGTGAATAGGAAGTTGGGTCATATTTTGTACCCCAAGGATAAACAATTCATGGATCTTTCTAGACTTCCAGTGTCATAGCAGACAGTGCAGGATACCCACTGCGGTCTCTTTTCTGTTTATGACTGTAGCCTAAATTGTTAGGGAGACAAAAGGAGGCATCCCAGGGAGTGATTCCTGCTCCAAAACTCTTTTGTATTATTGTAATAATCAGGTCATGGGAACATCACAAACAGTTTTTAGGGCAGGGACTCAGGACAACCTCTGCCTCCCACGTGAATATCCTGAATTTTGCATTGTGTTTTGCACAGAGGAATTCAGTTAAAAGAAGAGGTGACGTAGAGGGCTTAGGCAGAAGCCGTCTGGAGGCTACTTGTTTTCCTAGGAAAATAATGCTGGTGTGCATTTCTCTCCTTGTGAGCGGCTGGTCTTGCTGTCCGTGTCCTGGATGAACTCCCCAGCCCCTGTGCTGCACAGAGGACAGATGCAGCCATCACACCCTCCTCTCACTGTGCTCAAAACCTGATCTCTGCTGTATAAATGAAGCAGCTTATGATGTTTTTTGTCTTTTTTTGCTTTCTTTTCTCGGGAGATGTCAGGCCATGAATCACAGTTGGAAGGGAGGCATTTCCTGGTTAGCTGTGTTGAGCCTGAGAAAGAGGCACATCCCAAGGGCTGAAAGCTTCCCTTTGTATTAGCGCTGTGCTTGTTAACTATTGGTGCATTCAGTTTTGGCACCTAATTAACTACCTGTGCTCCCTGGGAGCTGAGGTGCTGACACCAGGCTCTGAATTTTGCTCCAAGGAACAAAGCTCAGAGACTCTCTTGTCTCCCTCTGAACTCCTGGAAGGCTGAACATCGTGCTGAAAATCCTGAAAAACAGGAGGGACGGTGCTTTCTGTGTGGGGCAGTACTGTACCTGAGAGCCAGGACTCCTGCGTGCAAAACAAAGCTGTTAAAAGACAGCTTGAACACAACACTGAACTCAGTGAAGAATTTCATCCTTGTCCATCTTGATTACAGCCAGATCTCCTCACCCCTTGGGCAAATATAATAATTCTTTTTATTATTTTTATGGCTTTGGTCTTTTTTTTTTAGTTATAGCAGTGGGTTTATTCCTGGTGTATGGTCAAAATGTCAGTCATCAAAATGTGACCACGGTTGTGTAATTTAGACTGTAGAAATAAAAAAAAAGCCAACAAACCCAAAAAGCAATATTGGATATAAGCAGAGTGCTGTTAGGCCTGCCGGGAACTGTCTGCCACATACCTGAAAAACGGCCTTGAGATATTAAATGACAGCTGGTGATAGTCACTTGGCTTTGGCACGTCAGGCCTCGCTCCAGGTTAGAAAACAACCCTTGGCTGCTGCATGGGGGTTTTAACTTGGATGCCCCGAGTGGAGGGAGTAAGTACGCAGGGTGGCTTTCAACAGGAGCCTGGTTTGGAAGTGGCAAGCGTGTGGGAGGGGAAAGCACCGTGTCCTGAGCAGGTCCCAGCTAAGGTCACCTAAGGCAGAGCAGGGATGCGCTTCTCACCCCGTCTCAGTCCTCTGTGGGGAGGGGCGCGCACCGGACCTGGGCTCAAAGCCGCGTTGCCGGGTCTGGCTCTGTGCGGGGCGGGGGGGTGTGTGTGTGCATGAGGCACGACACGCCGGTGATGTCCGCAGCGGGACCGCGCTCGCCCCGAGGGTTCCCCTTGCGCGTGCGCGCCCCGCGGTCCCCGTTCCCACCTGCGCGGCGCGGAGCCCGGTGCGCGGCGGGGTGGGGTGGGGCGGGGATCGCGCGTAACAGCCTGCAACCGCGCCCCGCGCCCGGGAGGCGGCGGCGCCGGCGAAGGTGCCTCCTCGCCCGCGGCGGCAGCAGCAGCCCCAGCGCCAGCAGCAGCCGCATCAGGAGCGCCAGCAGCGCCCGCAGCACCAGCACCAGCAGTCTCAGGCTCCGCCACCGCCGGCGCGCAGCGGCTCCGCGGCTCGGTGCCGGCAGGTGATTAAGCGGATGAGCGGTCTGCGGGAGGCGGGCGGCAGGGATTAGCCGCGGCCGCCCGCTGCTGCGGGAAGGTTGCTGCGGGAAGGCTGCTGCAAACCCGGCGGAGGGACGCGGAGAGGTGTGCGGGGAGGGGGCACACAGCGGCCGGAGCCGCAAGTTGTGTCGGCGGCCGGAGCGGGGCTGGGGCGCAGCGGCCCCGGAGGGACCGCGCTGCGGGTGCCGGTGCACCGGCGGGGCGGCGGGCGGCGGGGGTGACCTGGCGGGATCCGCCGTAGCCCCTCTGGTGCTGGGCGGTCTCCAGGTTCGGGGCTGGGAGCGGACGAGGGGTGCGGGGCACCCCTGGACACGGGCCGAGGGCTCCGGACTTGGGGCTGGCGGGAACTTCAGTTGCGGTCTGGCATCAGGGTGCGCTTTCCCGTGGGGACAGGACCCGGTCCAAACCCACTAAACAGTTCGTTTGGCGAAAATCTTTACAACTCCAGTCACAAAATGCTTTCCTGTAGGACACATGAATACCAGATCTTTAAAATGAAAGCACTGCTGAAAGCCTTGCAGAGGAGCTTTGCTTGGCAAGCTTGAGCACTGAAGGCTTTCAATAAAGAAAATATATTGTCTTCCAACTGGATGCAAAAAATAGAGCTGAATTGTCACTTCCTAAATCTATGCTGATTCCTGGCTTTCAGTTAGGAGAGCTTTTGGTGGCGTTCAAGTGCCACAGCCATCATGTTCTCTAAATATCTCCTAATCCTGAGGCAAGCCAAAGTCTGTTGGTGTTTAGTGGGTTTTGTACATGTAGGGCATAGGCGTACTTCATTCTTACTTCATATTTACTTTATGTTGATACAAATTCAATGCTTCTGCTCAGCCCTGTGTTTTGGCAGAGTGCTGTCTTGCAGCGGAACTGGGGGGACCTTCTAAATGAAGCTAACAAGTAAAATATGCTTTGAAATGGAGTGCAGATGGGAAGCCTCTTAAGTATTGTGTTGCACAACAGTGTGCTCTCTGTGTGTGCCGTTCAGCTTGCAAAACTCTAGGTTTTATGAATTCATCCATAATCTGAGCTGGTCCCCGTGCTATTCAGAGATACTGTGCATTGATGTCTGGAACGGCAGCGGTTCTGATGAGAGAGGTTAATTCATCTCTCTCCTGACAGCACTTTTGATGCCTGACACCTCTGGTCAACGTGTTTGTTAGAGATGTGTGTGTGCTCTAAGTTTTTAATTCCAAAATATTCTCAAATTGTTGAATAAGGAGAGTAACTGGTGTTTGCTGGCTCAGGTAGGTGGTGTCTTAACTTTCCTTGAGCTGTTTTTGTGAGTTATGCAGCTGTCTCTTGCATCTTAATGTGTTCTTGTGGATTGCCATTTCATACTGACTGGTAGTAATAGATTAATAGTAGCATCCTCGACAGCAGAAACTGAGATTCTTTACCCCCACATCTCACCCTTTCTTCCCAGTAGGGAGTGTCTCTTTGGCTCCATCTCCTGGCTCAAGAAGAGGATCCCCCTTTATGAAGGGGGTATGGAGGGATGGGAAGCCTCCTGGTGGTTTTGGTGAAAGGTGATGAGGATTTCTTCTTGGACTTGAACAGTGAGACCTGTCACAGCAGGGTTACCTCCATTTTCTGACTGGGGTGGGAATTATGTCCTCACTTTTTTAATGGGAAGAGAGTGTGTCTCTTATGTTACTTTTTATTAGGATTTGGAAAGATTATCTATGTAGTGACTAAATATTATCATGGTATTTAGAAATTCATAATTTAGTATTTTTATTCCTCGCATGGCTATGTTGGAAAGGTTAGTCATCTCGCCTGATATATCTCTGTGTGTGATCTTTTGGTGGAAATGTATTAATGATATATCCTATATGTCATGATTTTTCTGCATGGTCAGGAAAGCGTGTTGCCTGCAAATTCTTAATCCATTTGAAATAGGAAGCCTGTAGCAGAATGAAAGGATCTTGCTGTGATTTAGGGACTATGCATAGACTATGAGTGTGACCAGAGCTAATCCTGTTCTGCAAGCACAGATCCACAGAGAAGAGGCTCCTTCCTTTGTGGAGGACCTTCTGTATGCCCTGTCTGTAGTGCAGAGCAACTTTCTTCAAGTGCAGCTGGCAGGAGGAAAGAACTTAAGCAGACTGTGGAACCAGGGTACCTGTCCTTCCTCTGGCAGCCAGGCTTCTGTGCTTACTCGCCATACCCCAAAGTGAAAGGAGAAGGTGGCAGACTGTTCTTTCACTGATCATCAGTCCTTGAGATGCTGTTGGTGGGGAACAGAGCCATAAGATATAACTGAAGCTGGCAGGTATGTGAAATTGCAAAGATCTCTTTTGTTTCTCTGTACATGTCCTGTGTATTCCAGCAAATGCCAAACAGGCCTACGTGTGTCAGTGCCATTTAATGCTTCATTGTTATTGTTTAAAGTATGATGAATCATGTCGGCTTAGGGTAAGAACTGACAAAGGCAGTGTGGTGTAGTTGGGTGCTACCTATTTTTTCAATTTGTGTGGCACTCTCAGCTTTCCCTATGGACACTAGGGGTTTTTGTGCCCTAGTGCAGAGTGTCCCTGGTTACATGCAGAGATGTTCCCCTTGTCGCAGGCAGCCTCGCAGCAGGGGAGCCCTGGGAAGAGAACAGCTTCTGGTGGGCTGCGGTGCCCCAGGGTTTCTCTCTGGTCAATCAGAACCCCTCCCTTGAGACTGAACATTGGTGAGTCTCTGAAAGCATGTTATGTCCACAGAGTCCACTGCAGCAGGGAAAAAAGATGCTTCTTGGCAGATTTACTATATACCATCTGAGGTCTGCACTTGGCTTTTGACCATACTTTGTGCCTGCTACGACCACAGAGCCGCCACCACCACCGTTAGCCCTCCAAGGCTGAGCTGAATTATTTTCTGACTTGCATATCGCCAAGAGACGCATCAGCTACAAGAGATTCCAGCTGCAGAATGTGTGTGCGCGGCGTGTCTTTTTCAGATGTTATTTCCTTAATAAAATTGCTCATTTGGCATGAAGAGCTGTTGGCTGGTTTGGGTGTTGGGTTTTTTTCCGCCCCCCTCTTTCCTTCTAGCCCTGGGATACAACAGTCAAGTTTTGTTCTCTGGCTTGTTTTGTAAGTTAATTTAAGGTGCAAGTCCACAGTCCTGGTAGAGCTGCGACTGCAGAGAACATGAGATGGTACCCTGTTTGACATGTGTGGGTAGAAATGGATGCTTTGGTGAGTACTGTGTGTTTGCGAAGGACAGTAAAAACACAGCAGCCCTTAAACAATATTTCACACGGTTTAACTGGGGAGCTACCTACAGCCAGCCTTGTGAGTATGCTGGCTGCAAGGACTGTAGTGAAGTCTGAGTTGATGTGAATATGCCCTGACTTCACACATAAACTCATGGAAACACACACCTTCATTCACTGTAGGTTGAGACGTTTCTTCAGAGTCTCTTCGCTTTTCTTCTTCCCTGTTCTTCCTCTTCCACCAGGCTTTGCCTGTGGTAGCTGTCACTCTGGTGGTGAGGTTTGGTTTGCAGTAAAGTCTGTGAGGATGTGCACAGCCTGTGGGCAGGACTTGGTACCTCTGCTCTACCTCTTACGCTTATTGTAGGAATGCTACAGTGGAGCACTTCTGGAGGTAAGGCACTCTGTTTTGCTATGCTAAAAATTTGTAACAGCCTGAGACTGCTAATGAGGATTTATGATACATTCAAATAAAATACATGGGAATACAGCGGAGTTCCATTGTTGTGTGCCAAAATGTAGTAAATGAGCAAGAGCTTAACCCAGGATTGAGGGGAAATGTTGCCATTTCTTCAGAGTGCTCAATGAACATTGACGGTGATCAGTGATTGAAGCCACTTGTCTCTTGAGCCAAAACCTGGCACAGGTCCTGATCCATTTCCCAGAGCTGTAGAACTGGAGTACATAGAAATGCTTTGTCTTCAGGACCCAGCTTCAGTCCATCTGGTGTCCCAGAGGTCCATCTCCAGGCTTCCTGGTTGTGGGAAGATGGCTGTAGCACTATTGGTAGTCTTAGTGCACGGTCAGCTCAGGTCAAGTAGATCCCTAGAGCATTAGGAGAAGTTGGCTCTGCTGCTCCTAGATCTGCATGGGCAGTAGCATTGCTATGTTTGCTTAGGCCTGTGCTGGAATGAGGTATGCTGGTTTTGGGACATGTCATACCCATGTAATGTTTTAATAGTTTATATACAACTCCCCTCCTGACAATGGGTGGTGGCCTATATCTAATTTTATGTAACTCTAATGTAAATATGAAACATAAGTTGAACATTGCAAAAGAAAGGTGTTTGCGCAGCTGCCAGCTTTGTTTCCTGGAGATTTAGGTTCACATTGGCATAGTTCATTTCGTTTGTCCTGTTTGCATCTCAAGAAATTCCTATAGCGTGGAGAACCTCTTGGCTCCAGATGAATTCTGCTGGAGCTGAAGATTTGCAGTAACTTGCAGAATTTGACCTTTTGTCTCAAGAAACTTGTGGTGCAGCTTCCAAATACTACTGTACAAAATAGACAGGGAATGTATCTGTAAATCCCTGCAGCTGCTGCTGAGCTGGGAGAGCAGCAGGGCAGTGTTGATGTTGCTGACACAGGAGTTGTAGAGAGGATCAGGAATCTCACACCAGGAACAGGAAGGAAATGCATTTTCCGAGTTCTTGTCCATAATCCAGGATGGTCATGAGTGCCTTGGTGAGGTCAAGCCTCTGTGCTGGTTGTTCACAGATGATGATGAGGGAGTAGCAATACCAGGCAAAAGATCTCTGTCTTTGAACACTGCCCTTCCTTTCTTGGGGACAGGATGTTTTGCGATGTGGGCTGATCCAGTTTCAGCCCTTGTGCTCTTCTAGGTCAAAGCTGAAAGAACAGAGAGGAGGAGGGTACAGCAGCCAAAGCAAAAAACTATGGAGATCCTTAAACACATATGTAGGAAACGGCTTTTAAAAAGGCTGTTTAAAATATGAATGAGCATGAGATGTAAATGAGCTGCTAAGAGGCCAGCTTCCAGAGACAGGATAACCATAGGGGACTGCTTAGCCTGTACTAGATACTCCTCTGTCTGAAGTTTCTGGCTCTTTCCCAGATTCTTTAATGTGAAAATATTTATTGAAAGTGGCTTCTTGATGCTGTGGGTCTTGACCAGTGACCTAGGAATAAGTGTGGTTTGTTGAGCTGATACTGATGCCTTTTTGGGTTTGAGTACAGAATGGATTTGTTTGTTGACTAAGTGGCATCTCCGGTGTAAATACTCTGTTGCTTGGTTGATGATGAGCCAACTGATATGAAATCGGGGAAAGTTGCTTTCTTTAGCAAAGGGAAGTTATTTCTTGTAGATCTCCTGGGAAGAAGGCTGCAAAGGATGGAGGAATGCTTTCTGCTTAAAGCCGCCTCAGCTTTTTCACATTGTTCTTGAAATAAGGGGGAAAAAAGTGAAATGTTTTTGGTAGGAGCCACCAGGTACCACCTGCATAAGAAGACCCAACAGTGATGCAAGAGATCCTGAAGACTCAAAACTGTGCTGCCCCATTGCATTTCCCTCATTGGCATCTGAATGGAGGAGTAGGGAGGAAAAGGTGAGAAAGAGCTGCAGGTGGGATGCTTCTCTAGGGAGGTGAGAGGCATCTGTGAGAGGCAGCAAAGGAAAAAACTCTTAAGTGCCTGTGGGAAGGGGGAGTGAATCAAGGTAGGTGAGTTACATCTTGTAGAGAAAGCACATAAGTGTCCATGCAGCAGCATTTTCTGGCTGCTGGAGGTGTTGTTGGGCTCTTTCAATGGCGCTCAGAAGCTACATGGCTTCAAAAGACCTCTCTTCAGGGCAGGCTGGCCAGCTGGACTTCAATGAAATTATTTGTCATTTACACCGATCTACAAGAATGTGGCTATTCTCTCCTAGCTGTAGGCTCTGTTTTAAGCTTCGGATGAAGGCAAACAGTGTCTCCTGTCTTCTCATGCCCAGCTGCTTCAATCTTTTTAAAGTGTTGCTTTCACTTAAACACCATGAAGCGCCTTCCAGTGCAGCTTCTAAAGCAGAAGTTTAGACCAGCCAAGATGGTTTCTGAAGTTATCCTCCAGGGAAGAAACTTCTAAAGAAGCTGCCTCTCAGCCACAGTACCTGGGCAGCGTTCCGGAAACAGCTGTTGGGGATGCAGAAGGCTGAACTGGAATCTGGTTCATGGCTGAAAAGTGAGTTTTGCCATTAAAACTAAAATTTAAGAGAGTCCAGCTGCCTGCAAAGAGCAGCAGCTGGCTTGAGCAGCCGGCGTGTTCCTTGAGGAGCAGGGGAAAATACGTTTTATATTGTCTTCCATCAGCTCAGCTGCCCTTTATAAACAAACACTAAGTCTGCCAAAGGCAGTTGTTTGTGTTGCAGGTGAATTGCAAGAGAGCGCCTGGGGGACGTGGGGACATATGCTGGTAGTTTTAAGGACACTTCATAGTACTGCTTATAATTTAATTCAGATCTCAAAAGGGGTAGTATAAGTACAGTTTACACTATGTGATCCCATTGCTTAGCAAAGCCTGCTGCCAGTGCTTAGTTAAGAGTAGGAAATAATTGTCTTTGGTGTTGCAGTGATGACTTTATGTAGTGAAAGGGATATTGGTTGTACTAGTCCCAGAGTTGTAGCAAAGTGAAAGCGGCAGGCTGTGGTCAAGGAACAGGGGGAGACTGGTCATTTCTTCTTCTGTAAACTTTTGAATAATGATTCCTTTTCTTTTCATGGCTAGAATGTTTAAGTCTTAACTGATGATCTGACAATACTGTACAATGTATTGTAAGTTTTGAAGCTTGAGTGGAGTACAGCAAGTGCAAAAATAATTAATACATGAAACCCCTCTGTGAGCAAAATAACTGGGGGGAGGGAGGAGGAGGAACCTGGAATGAGCTATTTGTGCTGTTTGTGGCTTTTCTAAATCTAAGTTGGCAGCAGGATGGTGGATTTACAGATAAAAAGCTCACAGGGATAGTTCTCCTTCCTTGCACATATACTGTGTTACTAAGCAGTTGTGTATGGAAGTAATTTGCAGTCTAGTTTCTATTTATCCTGCAACAAAGGCATTTTAAGCCTTTGCTGTTGGGATGTATGGAAGCCATAAACATCCATAGGTCTCTACAGCAACATTTGGGGCAGGTATTTAGCAACATTTGGGACAGGTATTTATATATTATATATATTTATGTATTTTGTCTCTAAATTGGAGAGACATCAGTTTGATAGGTGGACCACTTGGTGGATAAAGAACTGGCTGGATGGCTGCACGCGGAGTTGTGGTCAGTGGCTCAATGTCCACCTGGAGACCAGTAACGAGTGGTGTCCCTCAGGGGTCAGTGTTGGGTTCGGTCTTGTTCAACATCTTTGTCGGTGACGTGGACAGTGGGATTGAGTGTGCCCTCAGCAAGTTTGCCGATGACACCAAGCTGTGTGGTTCGGTTGATACGCTGGAG
>WYDI02008664.1:0-20032 GCA_009867235.2 Psittacus erithacus | reverse complement strand
ATAAAAAAATATTTAAGAAATAAAAGATTTTATTTAAGAAATAAAATCTGGCAAACAATGATACTTCCCATGTCACATATTATCACTAGGGAGTTCAGAATGGGATGCATAATTCCAGCCCTAAACTTCTCTGAGCTTCAGGTTTCTGCAAGAATTCTTCGGATTCACTTGTCTGATTGTGATGAAAGCCATGTCTTATGTTTGCCAGTGTTTTTTTCTCAGAATGGATGACTGGAAAGTCTAGAGATGGCCCATCAGAGACATAGGCATATGTGACCTATTAGGGCTTCACTCGTGCTACCATACATATTTATTTTTCAGAGCTATGGTTACAAAATGCCATCTTGCAATAGTCTTTTCATGAGTCATTTTCCAGATTAGGTGATCTTCTCTTGCAGAGGTGCTCTCTACAGATTACTTTATTGAGTGACTTAAATAAAAATTTCCCCTCAGAAGAAAACTTGATCCATAAGAAGTGAGCCACCAGACAATTTGCATTCAAATAAAAATTGTGGTTGGAGACAATCAGGTAACAAACTTTGCTGAGAAGACACAGATAGGTTATCAGTTATCTCTATTTTTTGATTAATAAATTTCACTTCAGTTTGCTGTCTCATATATTCTGGCTGTAATTACTCTGCAGAACTTTTTCAGTCTGTCTCATAACATAATCATACTGCGCTAGCATGTTTTTCAGGCTTGCTGCAAAACACAAGTCTCTCTTTTAAAAGAATCCTAAAGGAGAGGGAGCATGGAAATTTAATATTTTTTCTCTATCCCAGAAGTAATAATGCTAGGCATAGGTTGTTTTCTTTTCCTATATATTCTCTAGCTTTGTGCAGTATTGAAGCCAACTGTATTATTTCTCATGTGCAGTCTTTACTGTGAGTAGGGCAGGCGTCTCTTTTCTTTTCAGGCTCATACATTTCAGAATAGCCTCTGATAATACAGTACCTCAAAGTCTGCATGTGCAGTCCAAAGTACCATACCTATCACACTCCAAAAATACATTGTGCACTAGAAAAGGTGGTGTTAATTTACACTGATCAAATATTCTTTTCAATATTCCAGTTAAATTCAGCTGATTTACCTCTCATACTGCAAATAAAGTGCACTTAAAATACAGTCAGCTTATCCCAAAACAAGTAATCAGCTGAAGCATAGGAAATATCTCATGCATTCAAAGAAATATATTGAATCTGTCGCTGATGTGCTTTGCCTTTGCATATCTGCTTGAGACCTGGGGGTATGTATTCACTACAATACTGACCATTTTCACTGAATTCACAAAGAGCTGACAACAGAGGTGTCTACCCTGAGCTCAGATTGCTTTAGGAAAAAAAGATACCACCAGTCGTCAAATCTAGAGAAAAAGAGAAATCGGAATCTTTCTGTAGTCTTGCAGTCTAGACTACATAAAACTAAATGAGCCACAAAGGTACCAGTGAGCCTCTTCAGAATAAGTAAAGCTGTTCTACTGAAGTCTAATATTTGATTCACTGGCATTTTTCCAAAGTCAAAATAAGACAAAATAATTTCCCCAGTTAAATTCAATGGACACTTCAAAATTAATGACCATAAAGTTCTGAAATGAAAATAATGCAATTGTGTTCTCAGTGATACACTTTGTTCTGAGAAACTGATTGGATCACTCACTGTGACAGATCTGTTTTCTCACAGGACCCAATTAAGCAATATCTAATTTCCTGGATCCCTAAACCAAATCTTTACTGCATAAGCATTAGAAAAAAAATCAGTTTGTTAAGAAATATAAACAGGAATTTAATGAAGCAAATTTCACTGAGTTGATATTTTTCTAAATACAATGATTTTATAAGTCTAATTGGCATGTGTCTTCTGTCATATGCCAGACTTTGCAAGGAAGGTTATTTCTGACATACTGGGAGCTAGGAATATAATTTGCTTTAATATTCAGATAAACATCAGCAAGTTTTTATGGCTTTGATCACACTCAAGATAGTTATCATTTGTGTAAGAAATTAATGGGCTGTATTGAAAAGGCATATTGGATTTTTTTTAATATTAAAAATTAGATCTAGAGTACGTGTTCTGTCATATTCCCCTCCACTTAACACTGTACTAATTTGAGCCCTCTTTTAGTATAAGAAAATAACTGAAGTTTTCCTGTCTGCATAAACTTGTAACACTGAGATCTTTCATGTTCTATTGATTCGGGGCTGCATCAAAAACCTGATTGAAATAAATGAGTCTTTTAATTGCTTGCAATGGATTAGACCCTTACATGAGAGCTGAGTGTACTCAGCACCTTACAGAAATAAAGTTCACAAAATAAAAAAGTTGAGCCTTTTAGTGGAAAACCAAAATGCTTTCATTGTAAATGCAATGCTTTCATTGTTTAAGATATTTGCCAAACAACTCACTTTAAGATTCTCTGAAATGATTACATGCTGGTGGTCAAAAGTGAGTATATATGCAATAGGAATATAGCAAAATATTACACTCATTGCAATGAACAATTTATGTGACTGATTTTACGAAGTGAACATCTAAGGTACTTTTATCATAGAAATTTAGGAATTCTTGCAGGAGTAAGCTCTTTACACTTTGCTTATAGGTTGCCAGAGAAGAACTATATGAAAAAGGAATTGGGATAGCAGACACATCCTTTGGACTACTCAGAATTGGTGTATTTTCCTTTCAATCTATTTCTGTACATATACTCACATTTTATCTATTTATTTTAAAAAATTTAGAATAATATTTTTAATTATTTGAAAATAGACATTACACAGCTTTGAAGCATATTTTCCATTATTTTTGTTGTTGTTGCTTTTTATCATCCATTCATACATTAAATTTGATGGTGAAACTAGAAAAATTCCAAATATACTATGAAAACTGTTTCAAATATGAACACATAACCACCAGAAAATTAGAAAATTCTGTATTGAATGATAACTCTTCAAAAACAGTTAACACAACGTTTCTGTTTTCATTCATTCTGAAGTAAACACAGTGAAGTATCGATACTGATATTTCCTTGGGATTTTTAGTGATTTCCTGGGTATTATGAATTCTTTTCCATATCATATCAAAAACATCTTACAAGTTTGGGGTTTTTTTTAATGTTATTCCAAACAGTTCTTTTAAATTTAGCATAGAGTTTCAATTCTAAAATGTCTGCTTTGAAAGTGACTTTCTGTATCATTTACCTTTGTGTTTAGCAAACATACCCTTTTTTTTTTTCCAGCTTCCCATACTTTGGCAAAATAATTCATAGAATCATAACATTGTTTAGGTTAGAAAGACCAATAAGATCATCTTGTCCAACCCTCAAACCAACACCGCTAATTCCACTGCTAAACCATCTCCATGAGTGCCACATCTACACATCTTTTAAATATCTCAAAAGATGGGGACTCAACTTCTTCTCTTCTTGGCCACCTGGGTACACTGCTGGCTCATATTTAGCTACCTGTTGACCAAGGTCCTTTTCCACCAGACAGCCTGCCGACCCCCTTCCCTAACCCTTAGCGTTGCATAGTGTTGTTGTGACTGGAGGACCCAGCACCGAGACTTGTTGGACCAATTGGCTTCAATCCATTGATCCAGCATATTCAGATCCCTCTGTAAAGCGTTCTTAATCTTAAGCAGATCAACACTCCCACTCAGCTTGGTGTCATCTGCAATTCATTCCTGTTCTGATTAGAACTCGTCAAAATATTGGAAATCTGCTTTGGTAACTGGGTACATTAAGCATTATTTTGAGTTTTAATATCTTGCATATTTTTTTGGTTTCGTAAAACAGAAGTAACTTTTTAACCCTGCTGTTGGACTGAAGAATTCCTATTCTGTAACATGGCTTATGTTGCAATCATCTTCCACTCACCATTCCTTGATGTTCCAGCCCAAGACTACAGTTGACAAAGATAAGCAAGCACGTCACTCTCACAAACTGCCTGTCTTCTTCCTGATTCCCACAATATGGCAGGAAAGACCTGGTCTAGTGGAAGCTGTCCCTGCCTATGGCAGAGGAGTTCGAAGGAAATGATTTTTAAAGTCCCTTCCAATCATAACTTAATTCTATGATAAGAAAAGAAGGAAGCAAGCAACCCAAAGAAACTATCAAACATAAGGATCATCTCAGACCAGTGAGGTCAATATTCAGCTTTCCTAAATCCTGTACTAGGTGGCTCATATGGTATTATATTATTTAACCTAAAATAAGCATTTTATAATAAAATAATAAAGACTTTAAAACCTCAATCTTATAAGGTATCTACAATAATCTTTTTTTTTTTTTTTTTTTAAATAACTCATCGCCCTTTGGTTGACATAAGATACCCTCCTTTTATGACAATCTGGTCCCATTTACAAACACAGGGCTTTGCAGAATTTGATCATGAAAGGCTGAACTCTGAAGTCTCATTAGTCTTATAGGAAATTATATTAACACTAGCATCTTAAGCCTACAAACAACCTTTGAATAAAAGATGAGTGGATTATTTTGAGAAACTAACAACCAAGTTTATTTCTGATGTGGTGGCTTAGGAAAGATCTTGGCTTTCTTCACAAATGTGCTAAATATGGTGACATACTGTTAACTTTTTGTTTTGATTTGGATTTTACTAAGGCTGATAAGGTTTTAGATATTATGTCAAATTGCCATCAACTCCCAGAAATACCCATAAGATGTAGAGAAACACAGACAAGGCCAAAAGAATCCAAAAGGATCCAAAAGGATCATGGCCTTAGCTATTGTTTCCCACTGACGTAATTGTCTTCCCTTGCAAGTAACCTTTATCTTCAGAGCTCCACAATCCTACTGACCTCTGTACAGCTGCATTAATTTTGAAACTTTAGGCCCAAGTCCCATTTGCTATGTAACACAGGACAGAAAACTAACTGGTGCGTAACCATAGTTCAGTGTACATAGTCCCTGTGCACAGGTAGGAGCTCAGGGCTTCTAACTGACACACCGAGGTCACTGAGCATCTGTGCCTGTGCTATTTAATTGTAGTGGCATGGCTAAGTTGCTTTCAGTTCTGGAGCTTACATGATCACTGTGGGATTGGTGTTCTCCATATTGAATTCTAATGTTAATGGTACGTATCAGTTTGAACTGTTTTGGAGATGCTGCCTGAATTCTAAATTATTCTAAATAAATTTATATTTTTTTTCCAAATATTGAAAATTGGAAAATAGCCTTGTATGCTACCCATTTAAGCGTATAGGAAAAATCCACACTTCAGGTGTCTGCCTAGCAGAATTCAATCCACAGTGTAAAGTCTGGTCACATCTAGGTTCTTTTATACATGTGCACACCCATTAATGTTTTCATTTGAATTGCTATGACAAGCTGACCTTGGTCAGTTATTTAACATGGCAATGTGATACTGCTTCAGCTTACTGAATTTAGCCGAGTCTGAAATACGGTAGCTTCTTACTTCCATCCCAAGCCATTAAGCTTTCTTTTCTTCTATTTCTCTGCCTCATCATAACTAATATGAGGGGAAACAGAATGAATGCACAATTGCAGGTAACAAGCTTGACCTGTTGCTTCTTTAAGATTTGATGCTAAAAATCACTGCAGCAAATTCTATCAGTATTCACAATTAATCTGACTGCTGAACCCAGGACACCTTCAAAAACTATTGTGTCGCTTGGCCATCCAGAGACAATTTCAGTATTAAATGCAGATGCAATAACCACTAAAAGAACTAAATGACCTTGTTGTGGTTATCAACCAAAACATACAGATAGATAGACTCTGACTATTGCAGTTCTTTAAGAAACAAAAGAATGTTGAAATATATTGCATCATGTACTTTTAAATAGTCTTGAAAGTTTATAATAAATAGGTAGCCATAACCTGCTGGAAATTAGTTGGAAAAATAATTCAATGTAAATGCAATGCCAGAGTTCAGTGGAGGACTTATCAGACACTCTAATCAGTAAATGAAGCATCTCTTTGGCTTACAAGCACAGTAATGTTTGCCTAATTATGTAAAGCTGATTCTCCTAAATATGCTGATTCAGGGTACCCCTGTTGAGGCATTCAAACAATTCAGATATATATGCAACTTAATGTAATTAATTAAATCTGCCTACACACAAGTATTTTTATAGAAGTAGATAGATTTTCTTCAGCATCACAGGCAAAAGGTAAGATAGGGGGTTTTATTATTATTTAAGGGGAAAATACTCTGTATTGGATGTACTTTGGATTTAGTGCGAGATACGTATTTTGGTTTAGTGTGAGGTGTCCCTGCCCATGGCAGGAGGGTTGGAACTAGATGATCTTAAGGTCCTTTCCAAGCCTAAATACTCCATGATTCTATGATTATAATTTAGTACATCAAATACAGCAGATAATGACATTTCACTGAAAATTAAACATAGATTTTGGAGAGACATAGTTCTAAGTAAAATGTATCAATAGGAAAGCCATTGAAAATTTTAATAAATGGTTTCAACAAACACCTAATGGGTGGAAAACAAAAAAGAGAACTGTACTGGCCTTTTTTTTCTAGTGTATGTGGATGTCCTATCTTTGTACATACATCATGTTAAAAATAAAACATTAGTAGTTTATATAAACTATAATTTTATTGGTAAATAAAGTACTGAAACACCAATTAATTTCTAACTAATATCCTATCTGCATATTAATATAAAACAGCTATTCATTTCACGGAGCATATATTGTCTATATTCCCTGAGCTGACATCTCTGCTCTAGAAATCAAGAATGCCAAGTTTGTATTATATATTTCAAAAGGTGCAGCAAACCATCAATGCAGTAAATTGTCATAAATATTATCAAGACCTAGAGTGAAATTCCAGTAAAGGAAGATTAAAGGAATGAAATTGGCTGAGCTGAGCAAAGTAAGGAATTCATGTGCCTCTTAATGTTGTAAATCAACTTACACTGTACAGTCTCTGGCTATTTAATTAACAGCTTCATATTCTGCTAGTAAAAGAAGGGTCACAAGGACAGGATATAGAACGTGCAGTAATTCCACCAAGGTCTGCATTACCTCTAAGGCCAAAACACTGTTTTTTCAATGAATTCAGTTCTTGAGTTATAATCAGATAGATTTTTTCAGCCTCTTCCTTCTTTGCTATTTATTTCATTTGCTTTACCTCTCTATGTACATTCATGCCCACTTCTCACATACTCTCACAGCCTTAGTCCTATGGCAGCTGATTATATCAGCAGTTCTTTAGTCTGATGGAAAAATCTCAAAAAAGCACAAAGTGTAATAAGGTACAATGAAATTCAAAAGCATAGGTTTTAAGCTGTAAAGGCCATCAGTTCTGTAGTTAAATGAGTACTTGCAAAAGCAACGCATAAATATACATGCTTATTCCATAGAGCCTTATGTATAAACAAGGATATTTTTGTGCACTAGCAAATGTACATCAAATCTGCATGGAGACCTCAAAGACTATTCTCAAGCCCAGAAACAAACTACAGTTCTTCATTCTTCCTAGAAAACAGTATTCCCAATGAAAAGTTCAGGATGGTCATAATTTCAGTGCCCTATGGTTTCACAAACCTTTGCAGGTATATGACCTGGGAGAATTTAAACAGTGAATGATGAGTTTATGTAAAAAAAAGGCTGACAAGCAAAAGCAAAAATTGGGATTACTCATAGGAAATAGCACAGAGTGATAATTCATAGATGACATCTTGAAGAAATTGTGATATATAGATATGAATCCATCCAAGAAGCTGAAGAATTGACTCTGCCCAAGCCTTCCAATAATTAAGTTATAAAGGAAGTACATTTTCTTTTCTGGTAATTTTTTGGGAAAAAAGTACAGGTAAAAAAAAAAATAATAAAAAAATGTCCCCTACCTGGAAGTGAAATGGATCTTTCTCTGAATTTAAAATTACAGACTTCTTTATTGTTGTTGTTTTAGTGGAATTCTAATCTGGATTGAGAAACTAGGCATTCGTTTAAAGCAAATCCGTAGTACTGAGGATGGCTGCATACTTAATAGCAGTTGGGCTTCCAGAAAATCATTCTGATTATTGCTTTAGCATGCTGTGATTCTTGACTGCTACATGCAGATGCACAGAATGATGCGTAAAACCGAATTTTCTTTAATTCTTTATCCTGAATGTTTTCTAAAATTAAAGGACGCTGGACTTGTTTTATCCCTGTTTCATGAAGGGGTTTTTACATAGCTAAAATGCATACAAAGCTTATGCAAATAGATATTAAAATAAGACTTGATACTAATAAGCCATCAGAAGCACATCATCAAGCACCCATAAATTAGGATACTGGCCAAATCAATGCATGTGCCAAAACTCAAATGAATTAATCAATTGCTCTTACAAAATATTATTTCTTCTTCAAGCATATTCATGTTTCTTTTTATTATTATTATTATTTACTTTCCTTCAGTGTTCTAGAAAATAGACTTCTGGGCAGGACTGTTAGCAAAATGTTCATTTCATACACATTTTAAGGAATATCCACAAAAATCTTATCTAACAAATCTGAACATTCAATTTACTGAACTGTATAGCCACCCAGTTAGCCGACAGAAAGGGGATATATATGATCTTCATAGACCATTGTGCATAATCAAGACCACTTACTTTTAAACAGTTACTTGTAACAAATTTCTTGGGGTCATTCTACAGCTTTAGAATTATTTATAGAACCCTTACCTTACCAAATGGGAAATGAGATGTAAGTGTACTCAAGTTTTCTTCATAATCTGCTCTTGTATTCGGTATCTATTCCCACTATGACTGTCATAGTCAGGGTTCACAGTGAAGTCCAGCACAGCTGGAAATGACTTAATGAAAAGACAGCCGGCACAAGAGGAATATCTAGATACTTATCTGTGGGTTCCCTTGCTAAATCAGTGGTAAATTACCTAATATGACTTGATTTCAGACCATGGTGAAGGTAAGTCTGTATTCCTCGACCACACATGATAGATATAAGAGGGAATATCATTGTACCATTAGCCTTAGCTATACATTGAAAAAAAATATCCATTTCAGCAGGGGAAAGGAATAGATCAAAGCCAATCAATTTTTCATGCTCTAATTCATGGAACATGTTGAAGCATAATCCCTTTCTTCCCTGTAGAGTATATATGTATGGTCATATTTTCCCACCCTTCAGAAAGTCATACTTCCCAACAGTGCGTTAGTACATGACTAATATTTAAGAAAAACATATATAATGCCAGAAATATAGTTCACTGACTTTTTTTTTTTTCCTTTTTAATACAAAATCTACTGCAAGAGTTGGAAGACAAAGAATAACGAATTATCGTAGAAACTGTGCCATAAATCCTGAGTGTTTATCATTATGTTTTACCATATATTGATGCCTAGATATCTAAAATGTCCCTCAGATTTACACACTTTCTATAGTATGCAACTCTACAATAAATGTAAGCAAGTTATTCTCCCTGTCTCAATTTTCTCCTGGTTTGGCCATCATAAAAAATCCACCTGACAATCACCAGATATATTTCTAAGTGCTATTGAAAATGGATTTGCATATGAAAACACTAATTAATGAAAAACAGAACTTCAAAGAATTGATTGAAAAGTCCAAAAGAGATTTTCTAATTTAGAAAATACCTTGGCTTGTTAAGTATGACAGTAGCAGCAATGCTGTTACATGTTAGAAAGCAAAAAAACCCAACATGATGCACAGATGTTAGTTCAGCAGCTACAATCTAATTCTTTTTCATCTGATGCAATTTCTTCTTTTGCTTCATGGTTTCGGAGAATAGAGCTAATCAATTCTAGAAGTTAGTGTAAGGTTACAGTTCTCTAAATGAAAAATGAAATTGTGTCAAATTATATTACAAAGTCTAAGGTGAATCTGAGGTTCATCTTAGATTCCTAATATCTGGTATTAACAACTTCATAGTCACTGCTGATTTTCAGAAGATGAGATTAACATTAGATTTGCACAATAATTTGGTGGCACAAATATTTTTGATGACTCACAGGATGGCTGAGATTGGAAGGTATGTCTGGAGGTCATCTGATCCAAACCTTCTGCTCAAGCTGGGCCACTTACAGCTCATTACCCAGAACAATGTCCAGATGGCTTTTGAATATCTCCAAGAATGGAAACTGACTTATCTAGGCAACCTGTGCCAGTGCTTGGTCATCCTTACAGTGAAAAAGTGTTTCCTGATGTTCAGAGGTCTCCTCCCACGTTTCAGTTTGTCCCCATTGTCTCTGATTGTCCATATGAGGAATTACTTTTGAAGTAACATGATATATATCAGGCACATCATGCCAAAAAAAAAAAAGCAGAAGGACCTTAACTATATTAGATGATCTATGTTTTACAGAAAATTCACCATGGAAAAATTCCACTGAACTCTAGTTCATGCTAACCTCCACCGAAATCTAGTTCATGTTAACCTCCACCTTGTTTAAAATACTATATCCTTTAGTCATAGAAGTTAATATTATTCTGTCTGTAGGTTATTAAAAAATTATCATTTTGTGAAATACATGTTAAATAATCCAATAATAACCTTTTCTCTGACCCTTAAATATAATTATCAACAAATACAGAAATTCTTTTTGTAGTAAGAGACAGTCAGAGGTAGTACTTGCTTCAAAACAAACATCACTATGGTAGCCCCTCTGACAACCACCACGCTTTGAAAACAGTGGGCTTCAAGGTCCATTGCACATCATAACTTTTAACTTCAGAACAGCTAACACTTCAGGCCTTACTTTCAAAAACAGTTCGGTATAGTCAGCTCTTCTGCTTTATGCTTCTTCCTCAGGGGTCTGCTTTCTAGCAGGGATCAGCTGCATTTAGAATGTAGGTAAATAAATGGTTTCGTATCACGGGTATACTCATCCACCTTTTCCATCCTTGGTTTTCCCTAATACAGAGAGAAAGTATGGGCAAGTACTAGTGTTTCCCGTTCTAAAAGATTTGGCTTTAGCAAAAACATGTTAAATATTGAACTGATATGCACATAAACTAGTGCACATAAACTAATGGTGGTACAAGTAGATGCAGAGAGTCCTTCTTTCTGTATTCCCACCCCTAATTATGGCAAAGGCAGAAAATTTCAAAAATATGATATCACAGCTGTAAACAGGTTGACTAACATTACTGGTCATTCCTTGATTCTCCGAAATAATATTCACATAAGTGTATTATTTTATTTTAAGGCTCAATCAGCAGGTGAAATTGAATTCAAAAGACTGCTTATTTGCAAAGTGTAAGTGTGCCTAAGGATCCGGAGTTTAAAACTGATTATTGTGCATGACTAAAATGGAGCTGGACACTGGTCTCCGTTATGAGGCTTAGTATGTCCTACTCAAATTTATTCAGTCTGGAGACAGCAACTCTACTTGAGGAAAATGGTACCATGGATCTTGCTCTAGACCACAGTTGTGGAGCATATTCAGGTAGTCACCCCTGCGAATCTCTCCGAAATATATCTCAGACCACCACAGAGTGCAGACATAATAAGGCACAGACACCTAATCAGCTATTGGTGCATCACTGCTTTGTTCTACTACCTCCCCAGCATCAGTGGCTTGCTCCATGCTGAGTTGCAGACAATTGGGTACTGGTGATACTATTTCAAAGTGTTGTCTTCTGCCTGCCACAAGAGAATCATCTTTCTGTAAATGACTTCTGTGCATACTTAGAAAAATTAGCAATGACTTTCATTTATCAATGCAAATTTGAGTGTTCAGAGAGTTCCCAACTCTAATTCATTTTTTCTTTTTCTCATTTCCTTGTAATGCACCCCAAGTTCAAAATGACAGAAATTGCACATCACTGACAAATTAACAAGTCTATAGCTGAGCATATTGTACTAACTCATTTTTGCAAATTGTGTACAGCAGAGAATTCTATGCCCTCCCAAAAATCCCAAACCACTTCCTCAAGTCCAGTTACACATAAATCATCTTACAATTATTGCTTCCTTCTTATATGAGGCTGTTTCTTATTTATTCCCTCACAGTGCTATGAATCTTGCCTGATATTATATGTCTTAGTTGTAAAGGTGATATCTCTTTTCCTGAGAACAATCACAGAGTTGTTTATGGGACTGACCTGCTGCCTTTCAGTCTGTTTTCCTTGGGTTTAGCTTTTTTATTGAATATGCATTCCATCTTTCTCTACTAACATTCTTTGGCAGTATATCACAGCTAGCGACTCTGTTCGTTTCAAAGCCGTTGCATATAATACAAGCATTGAATACATTCTAATGTATACTTTGTATTCCTGTATACCTTGTAAAATAGTAAAAAAGATACTATCATGTTGGGATGTAGTCAATGTTAGCAAAACCAAGAGTGCTTTTAATTACTTTTGAAGTAGTTTATGTTTATGTTTGAACTATTTTATACAAGTAAAACCGCTAAAATCACTGCATTTGAAAACTTACACTGACTGTTAGGAAAATAAAATTAAAAGAGCATAATTCACCAGAAGAATGGGTGCTCAGGATAAAAAAAAATAAATAAATACCACCACCAAAAAACTCCAACCCTGTTTTGTTTACATGTTCATTCTGGATTCAATTTTAAAGAAGCAGATCAAAATTGCTGTGGTTTCGAATTGAAATCCATGAGGACTAACAGTTATAAACTTAGTAGCAAGTACAGAGCTCAGGGCCTGGTATAAACCTTATTTTTGTTGCCACAGTACTGGCCAAACCTAAATAAAAGGTATAAGTTACATTCATACATCACACAATCTATCTTTTTACTTCTCAGAAAAAAAAAAAGATACAATTTATTGGTAGAGATGTGGTCCAGCCCCCTTAAGAACATATGTGTTCACTGTTCACTTGAGAAATTCAGAATTTCTGGATTCATAGTACATTGTGAGCACATTCTGAGTCTTTCTTGATAACTTACAGACTCCTTCTTAGTAAGGATTGGCAGAAGTGTTAATACTCTTCAGTTCAACAGTTCCCAAATCTAGACCTTTTTCCAGTTTCATGAGAGAAAGTACTGTGCTAGTTGGAATTCACTAATTAGCACATGGCATGAAGATTTTGTAATAAAAGACTGGTAAAGCTAAATATGTGTAATAATATATCTGTTATATATCCGTGCATGGTTATAAGAATGCAATATTCAATATAGATGTACAGTGTATGCATGTTATATGCATAAAACCACATAAATTGTTATATTATGTAATTTATGTACGCAATATATAGGACACGTAATATATAGCATACATATAATAATGTGAAATAACCTGCAATATATGTTGTTGGTCTATATAATTATAATGTATTATATATTTCATATTATGTATCATATGTATAATGTATTTCATGGTCTCTATTTTAGTCTGTGTTGTTATATAAATTATTATATTATGTATAAATTTATTTGTGCATTTTTTAAATACTCTTCATAAGGCTAGAGGAAAATATATAATAGTAGGAATTGCTGGCTAAGAGTTTTAGAACCATCTGAGAAATTTTCACCATTTTCACTGGCTACCTCAAGCAACCTCAAGCTGATGGGAGGCATTGGAGAGGTCCTGAAATGCTTTATGTGACCAAGGGTCACCATCCTGGACAGCATAACTGAGTCTAATTTCTTGTACTTCCAAACTGAGGAGCTAGTCTGAAAATGCTGAGGCTTTGTTGGGTTATCAGCCATCTTTTAAGGGTATTTTACTCACTATTATTTCAAAGAGCAGTTAAGTAACAGCTGTGGCAGAGAAACAAAAGCTTACCCCAACCTGCTCTTTGAAAGTTCTTTGCATTTTATGTTTGTAGTACCTAAATGTAAACTTCTGTAACTAACTCATAGAAACTGTAAGAAGGTATAAACTGATGAAGGGTAGAGGTGAGCAATCAGAAGCTAAGTGAGTACAAAAAGCTGTTTTCAAACTGATTCCAACATGTCCTTTCTTAGCCGTTGCAGCTGAAATAGTGCTATATTGGAGGCTGCTAGGGAGAGCTCAGACTCCTTACTACACATCTTTCTGTGGCTTCCTCCCAAAGCCACACAGAGAGAAGAGCTTTAGTGCCTAATCTGGAGACGCTATTTGCCAGAGACCCCTCTGACACTGCAGAATTTATTTTCTTCTTTACCCAGTCTGCTCTCTACCAGAAAGGCATCAGATGGAACAACCTTCCTGTTTACCCAGCAGTTGAGGATATGGGTCCCAGGAGGACCTTGAACCCTACTTTGAAACACACTTGACCTTCCAGATCTTTACTGCTGTGCTGGATTAGAGACCGTCTTGGGGCTGCTCTGCAGCCTACAGCGTATTTGAGTTCATTAGAAAAAGAGAAATTCACTTGGCTCATCACTGCAATTTAGAAGTAAATTAAACATTAAAATGAACCCAAAATAAATGCACCAGCCTATGTTCTATTAAAACAGAATGCATTAGACCTTGGTTACAAATATTTGGATAAACAATTACAGAAGTAAAGCATGCAGGTAGCCAAACACAAAATGGACGGGTTAGAAAATCTAAAATTGTGCTAGATGCCCTCATAGGTCATGGAGTCCTACCCAAAGTGTCACGAAACTCTTATTTGAGTTGGTAGGTCTGGATTTGTCATCAAATACTTCAGAAGAACTGAGGTCCTTGGCCCACAGGGCTCTACTTCTCCCAAGGCAGAATTACTGATGTTTTTGTTTACTCCTACCTGAACTTAGAACTTTTATGAATTCTGCTGAAGCTGTAAAGCATGTCTGAAGAACTTGCTTATTTCTCTACCTAGTCAAGAACCTTAGTGTTCTTATGTAGTTTTAGCTGTTCTGCGAAAAAATTGCCTGTGGCAGTAACTTTTTGAGTGACAAAAGACTGAAGATATCTGACACCCCTCCTTCTGTATACTTCTAGCCTCAAGAAATCAGCTGACTACAATAAGTAGTCTAAATACAGTGAACACTGAAAGTGAGCAATGACACTTCGAGGAGAGGTTTCAGCTCTACATCTTTTCCTCTCACTTCTGTTTTTGGTAGAAAAAAATATATGTCTATGGTATACAGAGGGAGTGGACAATAGTTATCAGAATTGGGAATGAAATTAATGGAATACCTACCCTGTGTATAAAGCAAATATATGCAAAATGAACATGTATAAACAGTTTTATATATGTGGTCTTTGTACCAAGGAATTCTGTATATGTGGAACTTCTTTCATAATTAGTACAACACATAAATACACAGAAGGACACTGGACACTTTTCTGTTCAAAAGATGCACTCTATCAGGTATGCACTGACAGATTGTATGTGACTGCTTAGAATGAGAAGTGTATTTGACTATATTGTAAAGGATTTGAGACTTTGACAGTTTCAATCTGCATAATTCTATGAATTGCATGGCTTCAGGCAGTCTATAGAGAGGTGACAGGTAATTTTATGAAGCTAGATCCTATCATTTCTAAGTCATCAATAATCTCACTTATCACTGACGGACAATGAGAAAGTGCACCTCTGAAGCTACACTGTCTGATCCATTTTGCAGTATGAAGTATTGGAGTGGTTGTGCTGCAGTTGAGCACTAAGTATCAGAGAATCAGGGGTTAAAGACTGGCACTTCCAGAGAGACAAAAGGAGCTGCAGTGTACCCGGCCGCTGGGGCAACACAATTTAACTGATAACACTGTCTTTCTTATCCAAACAAGTATAATCATCTGTCAGTGTTAATTATTGTGTTATGGCCTGGATTAATGGAGTCCTATAATGTAGCTTTTGTCACCTATAGCTCCATCTTGTTCACATTTTATGTAAATCCTTATGCCAAGCACAGAGGAATGTTGTCAGGCTGTGGTTTTAATTTTGTAAGAAGACATGCATTTACCAAGAATAAGGTCACTAATAAGTGTTTCTGAAATTTTTATGTTTACTTTCAGTCAAAACACTTCTGGTCTAGGATTTAAATATATTCCTGCTATGTGTGGAGCCTAACTATTGCAGTGTTGCACTACTGTTGGTGGAGAGCATTGCGCTAATCTCCTGCAGATAACCCAGGAGTGACACCACACATCCATCTGTTTTATTTGTCCTTGATGAGAGAAACAGAAGATAAACAAATCACCATTAACAGTGAGAGATAATTGGTCATCAAAAATCACTTCATTTATAATTGGAGCTGTTGTGTCACAAAAAAGAGATACATATTCTAGTAAAAATCAGTTTTACTTTGTGATTGTCCTTTTAAATAATGTTATGGTGGTATCATAGAAATCACTGCTTAAAGCACTATGAACTCCCTTTTTTACTAGAAGCAGTGACAGATATAGAGCATGTGAGGCAGGTCTGAGACTACATGTGATAGAAATTTGTCTTGGGCTCTTGCTCTGATCTCCTCTGCCCTTGTCACCTTTGTTGGTGCCCACTGTGGTGAGCAGCAAACAAGCTTCAGACTGCAGGCAGGTCACAAGCAGTGAACTCCTACCATTCACATGAGGAGAAGTTGCCACATGGAAGGGAATCTCATACAGAATGAAAATGCAACATCACTCAGAAGACCAGAGGCAGAGCTGGACCAAAACCTCGCTGTTCAGTCACATTGATGCTGAGCTTATCAGTACTGACTGATAATCATTATCCATTGTTTGGACATCCACACTTAGCTTGTTTAAAATGTTTAATCAGCCTTTCCCTCAAAAGTTGCCTTAAAACATTCACCAGAACAAGCGCTTGGGCATGTCCTATTTCTGCCAGGCAAGGACATACCGCAAAAAAGTAAGACAGCAGTTTCTGTAGTCTTGCGTAGTTTAAAGGGCTTCCTGGAGGCCTTCTATGTAGTGATAGTTACAAATGTGTGAACACTTACTCACTTATTTCATTTCAAACAATTAGGGAAAGACAAGAATGCATTCCCTGGTTTAAAAGCTCTATGAGATAATGTGTTGCTCCATTTTATCTGTTCCAAAGAAGACCCACAGTCTTCTTCAAACAGTAGCCTGCCCTGTCCAAACGTTGTCAAAGAAAATTTCCCACAAGGACCTGAAAGATTTGACACAGCACAGAGCAAAACCTCAGTAGGAGTGATTGCTCTATCACCAACACAAAGCTAAGTCATTTTGAGGTCTGGAATAACTTGTTTTATTTATGGTAGTTTCTTTTGAACTCAGTGACTTGTGTGACTAGCTGCTCAGGACTAATTCACTAAACTATTTGAAAACCAAACAATGAATTATTATTTTCTGAAATTCCAGCCAGCCATTTAAGTTATATTTTAGTGGAATTCAAGAATTCAAGATTAAGCTTTTTAATTCTATCTTCTAGTTCAGAACAGCTAACAGAGGTTATTATGAAATTTATTCCTGCTAAACTACATGATTAGATATTTCTAGAAATTGAAATATCACCTGAATTCAAAAAAACAGAAATATCACTGTTATTTTATGTGCCATTTAATTTTCTAAAACCAGAAAAAGAAATATTTACAGTATATCCAAAAGAGACCACACATGTTTTTTCCTATGCCTGTCAAATATGATGGGAATTCCCTACCAAGCATCTATTTCAGAAAAAAAGAAAGTTTGTGAGATGAAATAATTTGGGTTCAACTACCAAGTCTGTCTTGCATTTCCTATTCATTTGAGCAAACCTCTGAATTATAAAATTGTAGAATAATTTAGGTAGGAAGGGATCTCTGCAAGACCCTAATCCAACCCTCCTGTTCACAGCAAGGCTAACTTCAGCTAGAAGAGGTCACTCAGGGCCATGTCCAGCTGAGGTTTGGAAGTCTCCAGGATAGAGAATTCACGGCCTTCTGCTTTAATGGTAAGTATTTTTTTCCTTGTATCTAACCTTAAATTTCCCTTGTAGCAACCTGGGCACTCTGCCCCTTGTTGTTTCACAGTGCACCTCAGAGAGGCATCTGTGTCCATCTTCCCTAAAACTTCTCAAAGTAGTGGACAATTGTGATTCTACATCCTCCAAGCCCTCTCTTGTCCTGACTGCTCCACAGATCACAGACTTCAGGCCCTTCACCACCTTCATTACACTCCACTGACCTCTCACCAGCTTGTTATGTCACTTTTGTTGCAGACAGTACTGGGCTGTGTTCCAGCCCCCACAAGAACTGAGCAGAAGCATCCTGCAGGTTTACAAGCCCAGACTGGGCAAGGCCCTGAGCACCCTGTTCTGACATCACACCTAACCTCCTGCTCCCAGCCTGAATTATCCTATGTCTATATGAGCAGTGATGTCCCTTGACCTGCTGACTGCGCTCCTGCTGGTGCAGCCCAGTAGGCAATTGGCCTTGGCCACCCCAAGGGCATATGCCTGTCTCATGCCTCTGCTGCTCTTGGGAAGCTAACATAACAAAGAAGTATGGATGCCCCTGTCCCATTTGGGGTACATTCACTATGTTTTAGTGACAGAGATCCACTTAAATCTATGAATGGACACAGGGTTAGCTAAGGGTTGAAAATGCAAAAATGACTAAGCAGTGCAGGGTAAATATGACATATGCAACAATGAGGTTATTTCTCATTTAAAAAAGCTTTTTCAACTTTGTTCTCCTGTCAACATCTATTAAGCTGAAGATTCCACAGTCTATGAGTGACTGTTTATTTTTCTATAACAACACAGATCTCACTTTCCTTCCATGTTTTTTTATGTCCCAAAATGAAAAACAAATCACAATTTTTTGTTACATTTCTGACCTTTATACGACCCTATATTTACTTGCCAAACACATGCTAAGGCAAAGTAAAATTGCTTTTATTTCTGATATAGAACTTCATGCTTTGTGTCCAAGTACTTTGTTAAGAAATAAAACCTGGTCCGTTTTTCTTTTTTGTAAGAAGAACAAAGAATCTGTTTATTTTCCAGAAATGAAAAATGAAACAGGCATTATCTATAACATCTGCCAAAACTTGCCAGGCGAGCACCTCTAGCAGCTTTGGAGCAAGAACAGTGTTGGCTGCATTTTCTCAGTTCCTCTGTGTACACATGTGGGAATTTATAAATATGTTGATGGCTTTTTGCATAGCAGTAATAAAGGGCAGGAGAACAACATAGAGCAATTAATAATGTTACACAGTCATGCACTGTTGCAAGACCACTAAAAGATTCAGTGAGTGATTAATCAGATGGGTAGTTCATTTTCCTTGCGGGTCTAATGAACAATTAATATTGATTAATAAAGCAGTTAAACTTTTTTTGCAAAAATATTACTTGAAATTAAGAAAACTGTGGCCTGTCACCAGATTGTCCCTATGAAACTAATAAAAAATGCAAGCTGAGAATGGGGAAAAGAAAAGATAAAGATCAGTGTAAGAGTTAACAGGTCACAGAGGGAAACTTTAGCAGTTTTTTTGATCTAAAATTTATGACAGTAAAATAAAGTACCTTTATGTTTTGAATTTCTAAACAGAAGTCAGATATACAGGACTTTGCTGACACCAGTGGGCCCACAATGGCCGTTATAAACCCAAATGCAATCCGTTGCTCTAGGGTATGAAGTACTACCGCTCTTACTGCAACATCCTAGAAAAGTGTGAGATGTCCCAGAAAATGAAAGAATGGCACAGAGCTGCTTTGAAATCTGTGGAAGGGATGGACTCTGAGATGTCTTTGATTTGATCATATCAACGCTTCCTGTAGGAACTTGGAGCAATATATTAAACTTGATACTCTGTTTCAACACACTCAGCTTTCTTTCTATGATCTGTTTACAGAACCACAACGCTTACAAGGCCAAATCACTGATATTTTATATAGCAAAGAGGGTAGATCCTGAAGAGAGCTGTCATTTCTATCAGATCCACTTAGGATATATTTAACTGCCTTTTCAGTCAATTCCGTCTCCCACAGTAGGAGATTCAATTCCAGGGCCCAATGTGAAATAACTTTTAGCCCAGAGAAAGTATTAGGAAGCAGAAAATGTCCTCAGGTAAATGCTAAGTTTCAGACCTCTGGACTCTTAAGACATGAAAAGGAGTGCACCAAAAGGAGCGTGACCAGCAGGTTGAAGGAGGCGATCCAGCCCCTCTACTCTGCTCTCGTGAGACCTCACTTGGAGTATTGTGTGCAGTTCTGGGGTCCTCAACATAAAAAGGACA
>WYDI02008663.1:0-30200 GCA_009867235.2 Psittacus erithacus | reverse complement strand
AAGGCCAGGTTGGACACAGGGGCTTGGAGCAACCTGCTCTAGTGTGAGGTGTCCCTGCCTGTGGCAGGGGGTTGGAACTGGATGACCTTCAGGTCCTTTCCAACCCAAACCAGTCTATGGTTCTATAAGAAGTGGCTGGTTTCCTGAAACTCAAACCCATGCAGTGTGTGGGTAGAGGACATCTCAGCCCATCTTGCTGGAGAGAGGTTGATGTCAGCCCCATCTTTGACCCTGGAATGGAACGGGGAGAAGGGATGAAGCCACACCACTCCTTACTGCTGAATCACTGGTGATGGGAAAGCCATTGGTTTCAGGTGCAGACTAATAGCATGGTTGTGCTCCTCCTGATTCACGGATGCATCAAATTAAACTCTTCCCTCAGGCAAAGGGGACCTGCCCTGCAGCAGGGCACTGCACACCCTGCCTGGGGGTGTGGGGGGAATGGGAAATGTCCCTTCTGCCCTACATATTCACGTGTGCCCACACATGATGCATAAAGGGCTTCTGGAAAGCAGCCCAGCTCCCAGCTGGTTTCTCTGCATGTTACCCTGAATCCTGCTCCCAGCCTGATTTTGCCACCTTTGCTCCCACTGAAGCTATTACAACGTGTTGTGCTTTTACTGTACACAGCTGCCTTCCCGCAAGCTCTTCAGATTGAGAGGATTAAACAGCACCGACATGGAAACCAAGGGAACATTTATCACTGACGAAAGGCAGCGAGGATTCTTCTAAATCAGAGATTTTCTTACAGTAGAACTTTTGTTACTGGAGCAGATCTATAATAATATCACCACTGTTTCAGTATTTTTGTAACAGTGCTGCTGGGGAGAGCAGTTCTTTTAATACAAATGCTGTCATTTAGAAGTGCTGCTATGGTAGAAATCTTATATTAAGCACTGCCCTTTACACAAAATATAGCACCACCTGCTTGAACACAGAACTGATCAAACACTATGTTTTCTCCCCCCATACATCCCGTTAAATTATCCAGCAGTACAAAAGAGATGGGAGTACACAAAACTGAGGGCTTTGTTTCTGAAATGGCTTCACCCGTATCTTCTCCTTCCAAACACAATGTGCTGGGTGGGGGGCAGAGACTGAACAGACTCTACAGACAAAATTCCTTCAAAATGACCAATTTCTATGTCAAGACTACATGCAGAACCACAGTTCTGCTGTCCTTTCAATTCACATCCATAGCACATCTCCAGCTGCACAAAGCGCCTGTGTATCCCAGGTCTGGGAAAAGGACTTCTAGTATAGCTGTGCAAGGAAATTCTACCAAAACCACAAGTTCATTTGCAGCATGACTTGTGGCAGCTTCTCTAGTGAATAAATGACTGGCTGATACCTGAATCGGTGGCTAAATCAATCTGTTGGGGTGGTTAATGTGTTTTGCTTCATTTTTCTTTGTGGTAGGGAAGTGCCATTGTTTCAGTGTTAGGGAATTGGGGAATATCTCATCAGCTTGCCAGGCTTGCCAGGGGTCTTGCTCCCAGGATGAAAGCTCCTTGGAAAGCCAGCACATCTCCTGCCCAGCCCAAGCCTGTCATTCTTTTCCACTGAAACGAGGCTCCATGGTGGCTAAGGCAAGCCCAAAACCCAGTCTGATACGCAGCATGGGTACAGCTTGGTTCTACACCCAGATATGCCAATGGAGGCTGAAGCACAAGCCAGAGGCAATATCTAATCCCTTCATGTCTGCCGTGTGTAACCTCACAGCCAGGCACTACACACACTGCACTCGAGCTTGTGAGAGTTCAGGCTGGGAAAAACACAAACCACAATACCAAGTCTTGTGCCTTGGTGCCTTTGAACCATTTTTGAGGTCCTCTTGCCACCTACAGATTATTCCAGCAAAGGAAACACGCTTGTGACACATTCCCAAACATTACTCCATTACCTAGTGTTCATTCTTCTACATGCAGATAATTGGCACAGAGTACTGAAGACAGTCATTTCTTCCATGGGGCAGTGTGTGCTGAAACTTCTGTGATGGGGTATATTAAGGCTGACTTAGACCCAGGGAATTTTGGAGGAGGTGCTGACAATACACTTGTTAATTTACAATTACGTTCCTTCAGAGAGCCTCCTGGCACTTCCCAAACACTGTTTGAGCACATACCTCTTCTATGTGACATGTGTTACGACTACGAAAGTCAAAAAGCAAGGACAGAGAGGTTTAAGTGACTTGTCCAAAGCCCTACAGGAAGGCACAGTCAGAGGTTACCATAGAAATAAGCCGTGTGCTATAACCATCTGTTCACAATGGCTTGAATTTTCAGAGCAATTCTTGGGATTTATTTATATTTGACAGAAGTGGATTATTTTTTGCTACCCTAAGTACCTGCTGCTTGGGAGGAAGCAAGGATTTGGTAGTAACTAATGATTCCTTAGTTACTGTGGAATGTGAGAGGTTGACATTATGAGGTGACAAAATGGAGTTGCCTTTGCAAATCAAGCCCTGATCCAACAAAGGCTGTCAAAATGATAGGTTTCGCCTCACTGGTGTCACTGAAGTTTCCAGAAGACATGAAGTATGTGCATACATCCCTTCAGGGTCCCATCACAGCCTCTGTTTGAGGGTGTGCTTTGTAGCACCCCAACTACTGGAAGTGCAAGAAGCACAGTGACCTTCAAAGGCTGCTGGGACTTCAGTCAGTTCTCCCAGATGTGGCACTAGGAATATGCCCATTATAGTAACAGTGCCTAGAGATCTGGTATCCATCAGGGATCTAGCCCTCATCACATTGCAATTTGCCAGTTTGAGCCCTGCCCCATCTTCCCTCATCAGCCTTCTAGCCTGTTTTCTGTCGCAGTTCTGCTGTTTCAGCTGGCAGATGACCCCTTCCTCCATGGCTTTGGGAGAAAAGAGATAGCTCCCATTTATTTGTTCCATTGTCCTCCAGTACAGAAAGAGACTGAGCAAAATCAACAACTTCATATATTCAATGCTGTCTAAGAATGTGCTGGTTTATAGAAAGAAAGGTTGGCCTTTAACAAATCTCAGCCACTATATCCCTGAAGCTTATGGTGCTTTTTGAGGGATAAACATGAAGAGATTTTTAAAGCTAAATCACATTGCTTGGAGGTTGCCTCCATGTCCTGGCACGTGAGATTGAGCAGGTATGGGTATAATGATTAGAATTGTCTTGGTGAGGTCTTTGAGGCAAGATGCACCCATTAGGGCTTGCAAAGAAATCCCTGGTGTTGTTTTTAATGTTTTATATATACATATGTAACGTTATATATATATGTACACACACATATATATGAATGTGTAACAAGATTAAATAATACTTAATTTGTGTCACTGATACCTTGAGGGGGGTTTGCACCCACATTTTCCTGCGTTTTCAGATGAAATAAGCTCTGTTAAAACTACTTGGTTGGCAACATCAGGGGTGTGCTAGCAAAGATCGAATTCGTCAGCCTATTCATAGGCTGTTGGTCCACACTCCCATGAGTAATATATTAAATGAGTAGCCGTGTTGGGTCATCAAGACTGGTATCCTCGGAAGCAATAAAGAGTTTAAGCAAGACTAAACTGTGTAAACAACTTATATCTTGATTGCCAAAAGGCTAAAAACCCTTTCCATTACTGTAAATTTGCTGTAAGTTTTGCTTTTCTTTAACGAGTCTAAACACTAACGACTGGAGTTAAAAACATCTCACTTGCTTGGACTGTAAATTAAAGCATTTTCTCATGAGAAATAATTAATTGTTAATAGCTCTTTTTTTTATAGCCTTATCTCATGGAATAAGTTGTCATTATGCGAGATCAAGAAGCCCATTTTTCTCAGCGAAGCCTAGATTCCAGGGCATATTGAAAACCTGATTGTAAACTGGATATTCAGCACGGTAAGAAAGCAGAGCCTCTTTTGTTTTAAAGACAATCAAGCAGCAATATGACTCGAATACCTCAGATAAAACCATTGTCTGCTTTACAGGTAACTGGCAGAGGAGAGGTCAGCTCCGGCTGATTCAAGCCATAGAGGTATTTCTTCCCTGTTTTTAGTAATACACCCTCATAAACAGAACTCCATCAGACTAAACCAGCTCTCTGTTTTGTGTGGCTGCTCTGTTTTCCCCTAAGCAAATTCTTCACATGCCCAGAAGGAATCTTGTTTCCAACATCTGGGAGTGCTTTAGAGGCTTTCATTATTTATATGCCAAGATAATATCTCTTGCCTATGAATGTGCTACTGTTCCCATTGATTAGATGTTTGCTGATTAGTGCCAACTGCAGTGGTGGCTGTAGCACGGAAGCTATTCTCGGGCCCTTGATTTCCATCACAAACTATGGGTCTCCAAAGGCTCATCTGACCTTCAGGAATTCATTCGATTTTGACTGCTACTGACTTGAGAAGACTATAAAGTGAGGAGTTAAGGGGAAAAAAACCCCCAAACCCTGGTATTTAAAATTAAGATTAAAACACACCAAAAGGAAATGGTAGAAAAATGAAATGGTATTGGTGCTGTTTAGCATCTTTATTGGAGACATGGGCAGTGGGATGGAGCACCCCCAGCAAGTTTGCCAATGACACCAAGCTGTGTGGTGCGGTTGATGTGCTGGAAGGAAGGGATGGGATCCAGAGGGACCTGGACAGGCTGGAGTGGGCCAGTGCAAACCTCATGAAGTCCAACAAGGCCAAGTGCAAGGTCCTGCCCCTGGCAGGTTGGAAGAGGCTTGGAGCAACCTGATCTAGTGGAAGGTGTCCCTGCCCATGGCAGGGGATTGGAACTGGATGAGCTTTAAGGTCCCTTCCAACCCAAACCAGTCTGGGATTCTATGAAAAGAGTAATTTAAATGGAGAATAAGAACAAAAACCAACCAAACAAAACAAACTGGAGGGAGGCTGCCAAATGAGAAAACACAATTTCTTCAGCATTTGGTAGCTAGAAACTGTCTAGCTTGTCCTAGCTTGTGAGGGATACATGACCCTATCTTCTCATCCCCAGGGCTCCTACCAACTTCTTCCCCATCCTCATAGCCTCTAGACAAATACGGCCCTTGGCTTCAAAGTGCTCCTCTGAGCAGAGACTGAGGTAAACAGAGAGAGTAAAATGCTGATAGGGCCAAAACCTGCTACTCAAAGAGCAGCTTTGAAACCATAGCAGGAAGCTTTGCAATAAAAATAAATGTATGTAATGAAAACAAGGGAGAAAGCACAGCTTCCATATCATTTCCTCATGGCTTTGTTAGGAAACGTTTCTCAAGCACTCTGCTGCAGAGAACTGCCTGCTATTATTTTAAGGAAATGAATTAAAATATCACATAAAGCTAAGGCATTTTGGAACATGTGGGAATTAGCACGTCTTTGACGAACTTACTGACTTCCTGAGAGGACTGGTTTGCATTTCATCATGGACCACTGGCAGTGCTGGTAGCATACTGCTGCATAATCTGTGAGGTTAGTAGCCACAATAGCCCTGCTACCATGAGGAGGTCTGTGGGAACAGACCTGCATCTTCACAGCCCGACTCAAGTGACTGGAAAATTGTTGCCTGTGTGTCTAGAAGGACTTGATAATATGCTTATTTGAAGTATTAAAAGCCTATTTAATTTTCCCCTTGCAGGCAGCAGTGATACACAGTGCACATTGCATTTGCAGAGGGGTTGCCCAGGTTTACTGAGTTTAATTTCCTATTTGTTTTTTTTTCTAGGTGACTTATGATGCTTGACTCCACCTTTGGTGTCATCTTGCATCTTTAAAAGTAACATTGGCAATTCATAAGTATTTCCAAGGTTGATGCCTCAGCATAGGTATTGTATTCTTCCTTCTGAATCTATTTCCATAGGAGTACTCAAGGTTTTTGTTTGCTCGTTTTAACTACTGCTGACAAAACCTGATCCCAAAACAATCAATGTATTTTACTCTCTCCATGTAATTGTCACTATGGTCTAACCAATGACTTGATTAATTTGATTTTTAAGTATCTAGACATTCAGAGACTGTAGTGGTTTAGGTATTTTTCATCATATACAGACGCCCAGCAATGGAAAAAAATGTCAGCTCCTCAGCTGGTATACAGTGGGGTAACTCTATTATGGTCACTGGAGCCATGCTAATTTACAGCAGTTGTGGATCTAGCTTGCTTCCAGAGCATGCATTGATTTTACCATAATTCTTAATTTCCTGGTTTTGAGCCATTTAAATGTAAGCGCATTTGACATTTTGGGAGGGTACAAGGCATTGCTGTGTCAGCCTTGATGCTGTGTTGATGATGCTCTTGGGCAATGAATAATAATCATGGGGTAGCTTGGAAATCAAACTCCTGATTTTAGTCTTGTAGTCTACTGGATTAGCAATAACGTTTCAGGTCATTTAAATACCTAAAGGGTGTGGGAGTGTAGGGGGCTCTGACTTAAAATGTTAGTAAACAGTGTTGAGGGAAATAGCTCTGGTCAGCAACGGGGTAACTGTGCTGCGGAAATGGGGCTTTGGGGATGGAGAAAGTCTAAGGGGCTCCCTGTTCATCTCATCCCTTGTGACATTGGGACTGCTGAGGTTTTTTGTGTTAAATTTAAGTAAGCCATCTCTTTTTTCCCCCAGAAGGTATATTCTAACCTGAACTATGTCACACAGGCTGTGCTTCTCACTGATGCCCTCACTTCTTCCATTGCTCCTGCAGCAAGGCTGGGGGTGGGCAGAGCATCTCCAGGGGACATTACTGTTCTTGGGTGACCATTCACTTGCCTTCCAGCATCATGACAATGACTGATGGCACATGCTGTCACCTCTGCTTTTGGAATAAAATCATCACTCAGTATCCTTGTAATAAAATGGTGAAGGTTCCATATAAGAGAAATTCCCAGCACTGACTATAAAACACCATTTAGGCACATAAAGAGTGCTGTATGAAATAGGAGCTGGTGTTGTTTCATGAGCTTTGAACACAGGCCAGTTTGCAGCACGCCAGGGACAGGTTGGCTCTCAGCAGCTCTGTTAAGGTCTGTCCCTGTCTCCCCTGCCACAGCCCTGCAAAGCCCCAGTGGCAGGGAAGCCTCTCGCTGCTGCAAGGGGTGTAAATGGAATCTTACTTCTCTTCAGTGAGTGTGTGAGAAGTGTCTTATGGTGGGTGAAGTAAAGGGCCTACCTATTTGATGCCAATATGCCAAGCTTTGTCCATGGTTGCTATGAACTGAGGGTGAGCTTCAAAGCCACCTTCACTAATGGTGACTGCAGATATCATCTAAAGAGTTCCAGAGATAAAAGCTGCTAAGGCCATGAGAAATACTGTCCTTAAAGGGAGGTTTTGGCACATAACTGAAGAAGAATATATCCCCAGTTGTTTGTTCTTTCCCTCATTTCATACTCACCAAGCAACAGTTCTGAACATGTGCACAAGAGCTAATGCATAACTGTTTGAGTTATTTCAGAGCTTCCTTCTTAACATTACTAATTGACCCACTGATGGATGCTTACTCTCCTTATTTTATCACTGTAATGTTGTTGTAGCTAATTCCCTGCTGAAGCAGCAGAGCTACCCATTAAGCAAGCACTATGAGCTGATAAGGAACAGTAATACAATTTATGCAGGGCATCAGGGAACAGGGACAAATACTGGCATCAAGGTGACTTATTTGCCTGTGAAGCTGTAGCAAAAAGGTCCTCAGCAGGGAGCACCACACATCAGTTCAGTGTTTTGCCATAAGCTGGGAACTAAACATTTATTATGTACTCTAAGCAAAATTCGGTGTGAAGGATGCAAGCAAGGATGCAAAAAGGGCAGCCAGCAATGCTGTGCATCAGCAAGTTGAAATGGTAGATACAGGGCAAAGAGGAAAACCACTTATCAAGACCTATATGTGAGTCTTGATCTTTAGGTGCTGACAAGGGAAGCTTTGAGCATCGCAGCTGAGGGCTAGATGGAAGCACAGCCAAAGGTGCTGCTGTGTCTGGAGCAGGGACAGTCATGATCAGTGGGTCCCTGGGGGTGCTGAGGCGCTGGCACAGGGTGCCCAGAGAAGCTGTGGTTGCCCCATCCCTGACAGTGTTCAAGGCCAGGTTGGATGGGGCTTGGAGCAACCTGCTCTAGTGTGAAGTGTCCCTGCCCGTGGCAGGGGGCTGGAACTGGATGAGATTGAGGTCCTTTCCAGCCCAAACCAGTCTGGGATTCTGTGATTCTGTGATTTTATTTGGGCGCTGACAGCTTTCTTTCCTGTACTTCACAGACATTATGAGAGTCAGGTTCCTGCAGTCACAGCTCCATTTTAACCAGTGTTCCACCCAGATCCTTGTGGAAACATAAGAATAGCTCTTCAGGACTAGATCTGGGGTGAGTGTTCCCCAGCATCCTATCTCTGACAGCAACCACTAGCAAGCACCTAAAGAATATAATAAATGAATGGATATCCATTAGGGATTTTCTTCCACTAGCAAGCTCCAGCTTCTGACACCCTGTCGTTTAGGGAGTCCCTGAGCTACAGACCATATCCATATCATTGTGCTTAGTGTTCCTTAGTGGCCCTTTCTTCCACTAATTTTTTAATTGCTAATGGAGATGGCTTTTCTTTTGGCCTTCACAGCATCCTGAGTTACAGAATGCAATAGTGTGCTTTGTGAGAGACCACATCCTGATTAGTTTCAAAGAATAGATGAGATCAGGCACAGTAGGGATACAGTAGTTGGAGCATTAGAGACGTTCAGGATTACAGGGCTCCACACTACGAGACAGGAACCCAGATGACACATCCCTATAACCATCCTCATATGTTCTTATTCGTGTGGTTCTGCAGTATATAGAGATCCTAATGCAGCTTTAAAGAGACGTAAGCAACTAGCACGCTGTTAGCCACCTCTCATAACATCATCTCATAGGTGAATATGGAAGGTGGGAGTGAGACAAAGCGTCTTAATCCTGCCTCCACATCCAAAAGTAGCTCGACTTGCTTAAAGCAAAGCTTAGTAGATCCTAGAGAAGGCAATGTTTCCTCAGTAACAATCAGGTACCCATTCTGTTTCTGTGTTTTTAAAAACCCTACCCAGCATCTATCTCTGTCTTTGAGGGGCAGACTACCTGAAAGGTAAGCCCTTATTCTGCATTGCTTTTATGTGGTTTGTAATGCTTAACTTTTGTGTAGGATCCATTTGAAGTGGGGCAAAGGAGCAGGACTTGTCCATGGGGTTCAGGAAGGGGGTAGTTCCTGGGTGCAGACACAGCGATGCAGGAGTTTGAATGGGAGAAAGGCAGAAAGAAGGATCATATTGGGAAGGCAC
Organism: Psittacus erithacus; assembly: GCA_009867235.2. NCBI lineage: Eukaryota > Metazoa > Chordata > Aves > Psittaciformes > Psittacidae > Psittacus > Psittacus erithacus. Next base: position 20,976 of record WYDI02008663.1, on the reverse strand, counting down.
CACAGTGGGAAGGGAGCAAAGCTTTCAAACAGCGGATGTCAAGCTAGGCAACAGGCTGTGATTTTAAATGCTGGCTCCACCATGATGGACCCATCCTCTCCAGCACTGCCCTGATGCCACAGATGCTCACAGCTGAATCAGTGCTATGCAAACACTTTCAAGAGGCTGAAAGCTTTTCTTGAGGTCCTTGGGTGTCAGCATTCTCACCGGTAAGAGAGCCAGCCCAGCTCACCATTTCATGGTGAAACAGAGACATTAATGCTTGGAAAGTTTCAGGAGCTATTAAAAGCACCATATAAATGTTAAATACTATTATGGAATTACAGTGTGATTGAAACAAATTGATTTGTTAGGAAAGTTTCAATGAATCATATTCATAGCAAATTCTATTTAATTTACAACAGTGAGTCATTAAGTGGCTCTTCTGCTGATTTATTTATACATCCTGCAGAAAAGGTAACTGGGTTTGAGAATCAGATCTTAAGATAACTGGGTCTTCAGAACTGTGGGATCCAGCAGTTTGTAAGAAGTGTGGTGGCATCAATCCATATGAACCTATTCCCTTTTCCATCATATTTAATCCTGATGAAGGTTATGCAAAGCACCTGCAATAAAATGTGCCCTTTTCTGTGCGCTCTGAGCTTGCCCCAAAATACAGTGCTTCTCCTAAAACCCAGCGCTTCATTAAACCTGGTCCAAAATTAACCGTAACATTTGCTGATTCTCTGCAGGCTTCACTATGCAGGATGATTAGAAGCAATGAAATACTGAGTGCTGGCAACCCCAATTGCTCCTGGATTGAAAACATACTTCAGGGAAACAATTCAACCAGCAGGATGGAATAGCTCAGGATGGTGACATGTCTTTGGTCCTGATGTGCCTCTGTTTCCCTCTCTGCAAGAGAGAGGCAGGGCTACCTCTCTGTCAGCGCAAAACCATCATTTGAATGTTTGGGTGATAGCATCCCGTGTCTCAGCGAGCTACGCCAGCTTGCATCACTCATTATTAACAGCCACACATTAAGGACCCACTCCTTGGCAAGGCACAAGGGACCAACATTTAATCACTGCAGGAGGTTTCAGAGAAAGCAGTTCCTTTGTGGTGACAGGAGGATTACACTGGGATTCTTCTATGCATGCTGCAGTGTGATTGGGGAGCAAAAAGGGGATGAACCCTGGTTAGATGGAGGGATGGGAGAGGGAAGTGCATGCACAAGGTGGCTGGGTCGAAGGAGAGAGGGGACAGGACAGATGGGACAAGAAGGGTGAAGCTGGGATGCAAAGACCTGAGTAGAGCACAGTTCCATGTCTTAGCTGGGTTCAGGGAAGAAGCATCTCATATCTTCACAGAGAATTTGCCTGTTTGTGATAAGAAACAGTAAATCAGGTCTCAGCAAATGGAAAAAAAGGTGAAATGAGCTGAGGAGCAAAAATTTCTACACAGAGCTTTCAAAAGACAAAGAAAAGAGGGAATTTTCAGGTAAAACTAGGTGCAGCAGGATGACATCCTTCTCTTACACGAAAGACAAAGGATCTCCTGCATGAGAGTTGTCATAGAATCAACCAGGTTGGAAAGGACCTTTAAGCTTATCCAGTCCAACCATTCCCCAGCACTGCCAAGGCCACTACTAACCCATAGCACTGTCCTCTCCCCCTGGCCTGCAGAGCCCCTGAGGGTGCCTCTACCCCTACCCCTAGGGATGGGATAGCTGGTTGGATGCCCGTGAGATGGGATAGGGTCACTGTGGGACAGCACCATGCAGGATGGTGGGGTGTAGATGCAAGATTAGGACCACAGACACTAATAGACAGCATTAGGGTCTTAACAGTTTTGCTACGATTGTGTTGCTTTCCCTTAGACGATGCCTCTGTGTGGTAGGGGTATATTGCCCACCATTAGCACAAAGGCTTCTGAAATTAAAGTAAGAGGAAGGCAAATACTAGCAATTATAAGATTTTCTTTTCCAAGCCTGAAAGAAGCCCAGTGATACTTCTGCAATAACAGGAATGAGACAGTTAAAGCGTTCTACAAAGGCTACCTTTAAAACTTCCTTTTCATTTTCTGATCATCGGTTTTGATCTTCTTCAATCAAATGGAGCATCACTTAGGAGCTGATGAAAAGAAAACCTTCATCTGGTTATTAACTCCTCGATGAAAGACCTGTAAAAAGCACATTGTTCATTTACAGGAGTTTGGAAAGTATCGAAAATTAAGTGAATTCTGTATGAGATACATGGCTTCTTGCAAGTTCTAATTGGGCACACACATTGGAAAAGCAGAGCTGTTATGCTTGCAAAGATGGGCACAGTGTCAAGCTGTTGCCATTAAAATAAACGAAGTACTACATTTCTCATTCCCTTCTTCAGTGCATGGATAAGCTCACCTTCTAAATGGCAGTGATCTGAGAGATGTTTTCTAGCACAGCCTGGCTTACTGCCAGGCCTCTCCTACCTATGTCGTACTTTGCTCTTTAATCCCTGTTCGCAGCAGGTCTGGGACCTCCATGGAGGAGGACACAGATGCAGGTGGAGCAAAGCCTTGGTCATTGCAGCAGAAAGTCCTGAGAGATAACCCATCAGGAGATGATTGGTGCAGGAAAAAGGGAGGATGTGTCCCAGTGCTTTGCTGAAGTCTCAGAGTTGGAGCTGGGCAAGTGTTTCTCTTCACTTTATTCTAGGATAACAAAAAAATCCAAGCTTGGGCAAAACCATCCGTGCAACTGTCCCATGTCGGAGTGGTTGAGTTCCCCTCTCTCCAAATAAAGGGGAACACCAGAAAAACTCCAAACTTCCCTCCCTGTTGGCAAAAGGGGATGTTTCATTTCCCTTTGTTTCAAGCTCATGTTTAAGTCAGAAGGCTACTTCAATCAAAACAAACATAGCCTGCTGCTGCTACCGTGAATGGTTTACTTTTACTTGAGCTAAACGTTTGACCCAAATTTTGGCCCAAATTGAGTTTTTCCGTTTTTCCCACATGAGAAAACAAACAGAACTGAAAATTCGGTTCAGGTATTTCGGAAACGAAACCTTTTCTTTTCATCCCTTTGTTGGACCAGTGAGCTATGAAACAAATGAACCAGAAAAGCAAACTCACAATCACCAGTGGAAGCCCCACCATAAGAGTACCGTGCCTTCCTCTAAGGTGGTTTTGCCTTTAATTTCAGGGATGTTTGGGATTTCAGTGGCATTGTGGAGGTTTAACTCTTTCCAGCTGTGTTGGAAATGAGAGTGCTACATTTATGTAGCTGCATTTGTGAAGGATTGTGCTTTTGTACCCGAGCATTTGAATTACTCTTGCTGTGCCTAGGTTGCAAACATCTGTATTCTGATCACATTCCTCCTGGCCTGGCCATGCAGTCAGCCAGGCTGAGCAGTGTCTTTAAGGAGACCACAGAGTTAAAAATAAGATCCTGGAAGAATGAAAAGCTTACAAAAGCTCTAAATGCTTTTTTAATAAAAGGAAATTGCTGCAGGAAGTGATTCCTTATATCCCAGGCTCTGCCAATTGTTTCCAATCAGAGCAGCTTGGTGCAGCTATTATCTCACTAAGTTGTATTAATGTGTTTGTTGTTTCTGCTTTTCCTTTTAAACTAATCTACAGGTTAACTTGGGTTCTGCTGTTTAACTTGCGATTTGTCTGTGGTAAAAGCTGTTTCTTGGGGCTCCTTTCACAACTCTGATCCTTCACAGTAGCACATAATTGTCTCTTCACTTCCTGCTCCTCACTAGACTGCAGGCACATTAGCAAGATGTGGTGCTCTTAAATGCTTCTCCCCTCCCATTTGCCCGATCTCTTTTCCTTCCCTGAACCCAAAGACCCTGAGGACAGATGTACCTTCACCCTGAGGACCTCAGCCCTTCCATGCAGAGCCACCTCTGCACAGATGCATATGCCAAGACCTATGGGAGCAGCTTACCACATGGCCAACAGCAAAAGAAATGGGACATGCCTGAATAGGGATCCTGCAGTTTAGGGGCTACATGAGATCAAGTTTTAATTTGAATTGGGTCATGACTATTGTAAATGGTGGAACCATTTGGGAGTTAATGTTTTATGGGCTCTGCTGGCATTCTGCGGCCTCACAAAACCCTCAACCCAAGCAGAAAATGGCTTACAGTAACTTTTTAACTGGAAAAAGCAATGTTAGTAGATGGTGACTAGATGGAAATGAGGGAAACCCTTCCAGAAAGTTTGCAAAGGCAGCAATTCGATTCAGAGCACTCAGAAAATCAAAGCACATCATTGGCAGTGTTGATGACAAACTCCTTTCCTCCTGCTAGAGGTTGGTGCGGGAGGTTGTGTTGCAGCCCAAACTAGTCCCTCCAGTTCTACTGATGCCGATCCTGAGAACCAGGATGGACAGCCCCCAGTCCTCAGTCAATGACAGGTTGGCACCCTTTCCACTTCTTCCAAACATTAAGCATTTTTAATAACCTCTACTACTGTTTCCTGCTTGTTTTGAAAGGACAGATTTCTGTCCCTTGGTGACTGAAGCAAAGGGACCATTCACACAAGTGAAGATTGTGGACTGTCCCCTTGGTTTATAGCTAGATACTGTCTGTCAGGTATTCTCAGTGCACAACGATGAGTGTGCAACCCCCTGCATGGGAGACCCACAGAGACAACAGAGTACATGTGTTCAGTACTGCAAACCAGGATCATCTCTACAGCCTTATAAAGAAGGAACAGCATATCAAAGATGGGATATGGACCACAGACACCCTGTTCCATCACTGAATGCCAAAGGTTGATTTGCATGCAGCATTTTAAATAATTAAACAGCAAAATGGTGTTGCCATCTGCCAATGTCCATCTGGTGGAGGGAACACAAAGCTCCGAGTGAGAAACCAGCACAGAGCAAGATCCACTCACTGACAGGGGGGATCCCAGCAAGCAGCTCACGGGTGCCTTGCGGTGCTGTCATCTCTTCTGCTTGGAAGTAGCTGGCAGTCCCAGTTAAACAGCCCCTGTTTAGACAAGGTTGCTGGTAGAGCATGAAGATTTCCCAGTACAGGCAGAGAAGTGCCTTTGTAGCAAGTCCATGTAGTAAAGGTTGCAATAAATGTTTTGTGATCAGAAGCACCATAATGGCATTTGTAGATGCAGGGACATGCCTCGCATCAATACCCTTGTTCAGGTCTGGCTACACTCATTCCTGCACTATAAAAAAAGGAATAGCTGCCAGAGAGAGGTCTAGAAGGTGATGATAATGTTCAGAGACACAGAAGGGTCCCTGGGAAGAAGGATTCAGGAGGTTCAGATTGTATTTTACACAAGAGAAAAATAAGAGGTGACACGACACAGGGACTAAAACAATGAAAAGCGCAGAGAAGGCAACCTAGCCATTCCCAGTTACCCTTTCAAATACCCTTTCAAATGAGCCTGAGCAGCAGCCTAGTGAAATTAAAAATACATTTCATACACATCAAAGGAGAGGCTGGGGCTGGTTATGATTGTGGCATGAAGCAGATTCATTGAACTAGAAAATTGCAGTACAAGAATCTTCTCCTTGATTTTTCTTTAACTTTTGGAGCCCATTGTTTTTAGTCATTTTATAAGGTTCTGAGACATTTATACAAATATTCAAAGTATGCACAGTTATAAAAGCATAGGCCCTGAACTGTAGAGGATATTGTCTTTCCTGCTGTACTTTGCTATGGAGCAAGAAATGATCACTACAGACTGATGCAGGCATCCATATTAGTTGTAGATAGGACGGGGAACAACTAGGTCTTCCACTTGATGGCAAATCCCATCATGGATTGGGGTCATAACTGTGGTAGTGGCCCTGTGGACAAGCAGTATCATATCCATATACCAAAGAAGGTCAAGATAATCAGAGCACCCTCATCCTCCCTTAGTAGCACTCCCACAGAGCTTCACTGTTATAGAGCATTGCACAATGCCAGCTGACACCAGAAATCAGAGAGAACTGGGGGCATTTGTCCAAAACCAGTCTCATCTCTTTCAAAAGCCACAATAATACAGTGCTGTGATAAGGACCAAGCTTATTCTAGGGAAGAATACTTTTTCACTATGCGCTGCCCCCACTATTATTTGTGTTGCAATAATGCCACAGTGCATGAGCCACTGCGTAGATTAGCATATGGAAAGACATATCTGTGGACCAGATAGCATCACTTCTTATTGAAAACTGCCAGCTTTTCACACATCACAGTGACACTGGCTTCACCCAGTTTCAGATTCCTATCTTATAAACTCAGCAGCCTGGCACTGGGAGGTGCTAACAACAGCAAACTGATGTTTTCAGTGGATGTGACCAAGAATTCTTTGATGTTTTCTGTGGGGAACAAAGATGGCTTTCCTACTGCATATGCCCAAAGAACGTATTTAATTTTGTCAGCTGTCTCTACTGCAACTCCCCTTTTTGTTCATAACAAGAAGGTTTTCTACATATTTGGCCTCATTCTTCACTGCTACTAACAATAGTTTGCATAAGGATGATGAAGACATCAAGTCTCGGTTGACTTCCCTCAGCTGCCAAACCATTTGAAAGTATGAAGTATTAATTCTAGTTTGGTCTCTCATTGGAGTGGTAGCATCTCAAACAGTGTCCTCCTGGCTCACCACTGGTGTCCATGGCTGAGACGGACAGAATGGTACTTTGGGAGGATTCAGTGTTCTTATATGCTGTATAGGCATAGGCAAAAGAAATGATCAGGTGGAAGAAAGTCAAAGTTGCCATTCCTGACAGTCTTCTTTGTACCAGGAATACCACGTTCTTCCCCAGAATTTCACTGTTTGTTGAGGGGGGAGGATGTAGGAAATCTTCCTAAGCAGACAAGAAGAGTTTTCATTGGCAACCAGGCAAGCACTTTGCTGGGGATATTAAAGAAGCCACATGCTGCTCTCTGCTCCTGTGCAGGCAGCAGGGCTTGTAAAGAGTGACATTACTGAAGCACAGTTGGAGCTGGCTGCAGAGCTTCAGGGACCACAGTACCTTCAGCACTGTGTCCTGCTATTATACATACATATTTACACTCCCAAAGTGTAGTTTTCTGCTGGAGCGTTGCTGTTTGGACAACGTTTGAATGAGCAGAACTGGAGGAGTGACATTTTTGCTCGAAGTTTTGATGGTTTTGCTCTTCAAGCAGGAGTTTTCTCAGTAAGAAAAGTCAGCTTTGCTGTGGCCTTCTTTTTCTGTTTCTAGAGTCCCAGGACTTTCAAGGACAGAGGGAAACCAGAATCAGGAATACAACGCTCGCTTCCATAGAATTTGTGTGATTTCATGCAAAAATATAACCTCTTCTTTCCAGAAAACAACATCAAAACTGCTGTCATTTCAAGACAGTTGAATTACAATTAAATGTTGCTAATTGAGGTTCAGCTGGAGCTGATCTCACACCAAGGAAGTCCTCTCTGAGCTTTGTGGTATCTTGATCTTCACTTGCCAGTGCTGGAGACAAGCTGACTTCTTCCTCTGTGGAACAAACATGGCTCCTGGTGCTGTAGGAGATGCAGATATACCCCTTACACTAACTGAAGTGAGCCTTCTCTGATGTGTTTTAAATCATTATAATGGTATTTGGCACTTTCCATTTAAAAGGCAAGTGCTAAAATAAATTAAGGCATCTTCTTATTTAGATACTAGGAAGTTGCAGGATAAGGCAGGAATAAAGCAGAACAAAACTAAACAACCCAAATGAGCCAGAATCCAAATCTGTGTTTAAAATTTCCCCTATCTATTTAAGTTACTGTACCAGCTCAGCTCAATATCTAAAACAAAGAAAATGAATTATGGAACAGCACAAGGAGAGCTTGTTAATTTTCCCACTGATGTGCTGTGAAATGAAAGCTTTATTCTAAGAATATCATATCCTCGGGGCTCTGTCTGGGGAGACGCTGACAAATACAAATGTCCTTACAGTTTTTCTTTTATTCCTGCTTTATGGTGTATTCCAGACAGATTTCCAAAATTATATATAATAATATATAATCTGTACTTGTGGTTTGGTGGAGTTCAAGGCTGTGATTTTCCAGGACATAACTATGCCCTGTTTGAAAATGGAAGATCAAGTGCACATAATGAAAGGCAGATCAAATTCTAGAAGAATTTGCTTATTTCTTAATCAATATTAATATATGTGACTTTAATTTCAGCATCTTTTCTCCTGTTGTGTACCAAGGGAACATTAACAACAACAGCAGCTTTACATTTTGATAGCGCCTTTCATCAAGCAGGATTCAAAAGTGCTTTACAAACCTTGGACAAAATTCTTCTTTGATCAGCACTGAGAATCTCTTAATCCATGGTGCAAATCTCTGTTGCACTTTCTGTGCCTTTTGCTGCACGCAGGACTCCCCTTGATTTCTGCAGGGATCGTGTTTGTGAAACAAGTGCAGAATGAGTAATGGATGTGTAAGGAATCTGCACTGCAGATGAAAAGGAGGAAAAACTAAGCGGAGATCCAGTCTCAGTTCCCTAAGAACACACCACATGGTGCTGCAGAAAAGGGTCTTCCTTAAAGAAGGAAGAGTACAAATACACGCTCCTGTACACAAACCTACTTCTTTGTTACAAGCAGCCTGCCCTGCCAGGCTCTTTAAATCTCCTCCTAAAGCAGAGGGTCAGATTTGGCCACCAATTACTGGTGAGGAGCCGCTCTGAGGAGAGTGCTGCAGGTACAAGCAGCTTTTGCTCCTCAAGCCCCTTCTACTGCAAGTGCTCTTGGACTCTGCCTATTGCAAAGGACAGGAGAAAGTGCTTGGAATTTCCAGAGCTTCTGCACTGTGTGTGTGCGAACCTTGCTGAGGTGAGTGCTAACCTGGAAACCTTGCAAAGACTCTCAGGAGACTACTGAGAAAACATTAGATTTCGGGATGCCCTCTGTGTCTGTTCTCTGGTCTGCAGCTGAATCGGGAGGTGCAGGGAGGATGCAGCAAAGTCAGTTTCCCAAACTAACTCCAAGTTCAATTTGGGCAAAACCCTGAGTTATCTCTGTCTGATGACACTTTTTCATCTTTAGAGCTAGTGTTGGTTTCTGATTAGAGTTTACAGATGCTAAGGAACACTTTCCTTTTTAATCATCAGAAAATGATGAGCAGCATCCCACTGAGATGAGTGGAGAGCCCAAAGTTATCATTAATTCTGCAGACGGTTCTGTCAGTAATCAAGATTTCAATCCTGGTGCTGAACCCATAAATCTCTGGCCTTATCATGTCCTATTTTACTAGGACATTCTGTTTCGCATGAGTAGAACCATACTTTTTAATGAGAAAATCAGTCAGAATTAAATGTCCCCTCGGGATGCTATTTGAAGAAGTAAAATGCCTCACTTGCAAAGACAGGTGTAATAGTGTGGTGTAGGATCTTTTAACTACTTAACCTGATAAAAGTTGGCAATATTGGCTGTATCAGTGTGAGCAACATTGGTCCATTTCAAAATAAAGTCTGCAGTCTCTGGCATCACATTGATTTATCTCACCTGAACAGCTGCCCAATGAATTTAGTCTTTTCTCTTTACAGCTTTTCTCTTCCGAAGAGCAGAGGTTGCTGTTTAAGTGATTACTTTCCTTATATTTCCTCCTGTTGGTACATCTACATCTGAGCTTGCATTCATGTTTTTGACACCTGTTAGCTAGCAGGATTGCTGACCAGCATGCACACCATTAGCAGCAAAAGTTCACGTTTTCACCAGTGCTAATGGCATGTATTGGAAATGTGATTGTGCAGTGTAAATGCGACCCTATCCAAAATTGTTTTTCTTTTAATTGGCAATGTAAAAGAGCCCTAATTATAGACTAAATTTAAGAGAGGGGTTGGAATTCATTCGAAACTCAATAGGAACCCTTTAAGAAGGACATGGAGCTGTTGGAGCAAGTCCAGAGGAGGCCATGAGGATGCTCAGGAACTGCAGCACCTCCCATACAAAGACAGGCTGAGAACATTGGGGCTGTTCAGCCTGGAGAAGAGAAGCTGCATGGAGACCTCAGAGCAGCTGCCAGTGTCTGAAGGGGGCTACAAGGATGCTGCAGAGGGACTCTTCATCAGGGACTGTAGCGATAGGACAAGGGGTGATGGGTTCAAACTGAAACAGGGAAGTTCAGGTTGGATCTAAGGCAGAAGCTCTTCCCTGTGAGGGTGCTGAGGTGCTGGCACAGGTGACTGAAAACCACAGGTCCGGTAAAGGCAAAGTCAAGGTTAAGCCCACCCTCCAGCTTCAGACCAGGAGTCACCAGTGCACTGTGGCTTTGTTCCCATCCCAGAGTCCTTACACCAGCTCCTGACACTCTTAACTTGAACTCTTCAGCTGGCTCATCATATAGCAGGAAGAGTTTGGTGGTGTTTGAAGGTAGCTAGTGAAAGTCTTAAGTAACATGATGCAAATAATTAAACTTAGTGATAAATTGGTGCTTTTCATCTTCAAAGTGCTTTGCAAACATTAATTAGTTGGGCCTAGCAAAGCCCCATAGAATGGAAACACTCAATTTGTAACTCCTGTGAAGTGACTTTCTTGGCTGTCCCTACATACACACTATTTTTAGCACATGCAAGAGCCCGCCTCACGTTTCCTTACTTCCTCTTCAAATGGCACATAGGTTTTCCATGATGAAAGCCATGCCTTAGTAATGGAGAGGGGGGGTAGGTTTTAAAATTAAATAGTCTTTTAAAACAGCAATTAGCTTAGGTTTTCGTGGAAGAACTGAGGCATATGAAGATCAGAGGCAGGCACCTTCATACCCCGCGCCAGTCTCCAAACCTTCAAACCTCCCGTCCCCTTTGAACATGAAAAGCCCTGTTTCAGGCACACCAAGAGGTGGATCCACTGGCTGATGGTCAGCATGAGCATGCGTCCCACTGTGAACAAAGTCACAGTGGATTTCAGTATACGCCTGGCTGACAGGTTTCCTTGCCCAGTAATGTATCTAAAAATACTGCCATGGGAAAGGAGAGTATTACCTTCATGGTGCTGCCATCACTTTGTCACAGGGCCCTCTTTCTTCCTCAGGTTCAGAAACACGTCTGTCCATCTGGAGTCTGGCGTCCATGAAAAGACAGACACATAGAATCACAGAATCACAGACTGGTTTGGGTTGAAGGGACCTTAAAATCATCCAGTTCCAACCCCCTGCCATGGGCAGGGACACCTCACACCAGACCAGGTTGCTCCAAGCCCATGTCCAACCTGGCCTTGAACACTGCCAGGGATGGAGCAGCCACAGCTTCTCTGGGCACCCTGTGCCAGAGCCTCAGCATCCTCACAGGGAAGAGCTTCTGCCTTAGATCTAACCTGAACTTCCCCTGTTTCAGTTTGAACCCATCACCCCTTGTCCTGTCACTGCAGTCCCTGATGAAGAGTCCCTCTGCAGCATCCTTGTAGCCCCCTTCAGACACTGGAAGCTGCTCTGAGGTCTCCACGCAGCTTCTCTTCTCCAGGCTGAACAGCCCCAATGTTCTCAGCCTGGCTCCATACGGGAGGTGCTCCAGCCCCTGAGCATCCTTGTGGCCTCCTCTGGACTTGCTCCAATAGCTCCACATCCTTCTTACGCTGGGGTCACCAGATGTCACCTCTGTGCAGTGCTCCAATGCTTCCTCTTTCCTTGGATTTACAAAGTGGAGAAGCACAGGTGCTGGACTCACCTAATCAAACACCACAAATCTGCCATCCCTCACACCCCTCTTCTCTTACCGTCACAGGTCGGGTCTGTTGGCTGAAGACAGGAACAGTGTTGCTGTAACACAGAACAGGAGCCTTTGGTGTCACCCTGCGGTAGGTCACAGTGACAAGAGGGCAACACGTGTCTAAGTTGGTTTATTAATTCAGTCTGTTCTAAGTTGTACAATTCTGAAAACAACAAAACGACTGCTGGAAGCCCAGAAATATTTACACTCTCGCCTTGTTGTAGTGAGGTCAGTCTATGTTGTTGCACAGATTGGTTATGTTTGGTACCACAAGATGTTTTAAAATTCAGACAAATTTGAACAGATTAACAATTGTATATACAGGAAATAAAAGGAAATTCAAGTATCAAAATACAGACAGATTAAATAACATTTGTAGTACAAATCAGTCCCACTGCCATACATCACAATTAGCAAAAATGACTACATTGCAAACTGAACGTGAGTGTTCTCTGCCCTCTTAGGGAATCTCAGGTTATTCTTCCATGGGTAAGAAAGATGTTTGAGCTAGACTGACTTTGCAGGAGCAGCACAGGTACTTTCTTTTGGGAAAATAAAAAAGTACAGGAAGTAATGCCAATAAGAGACATAAAAGGGAGACCTTTAGCAACAAGAGTGTTGCAAACACTGTGCTTGCTCTAAAATAAAGGTCTGACTGCGTGGAAACAATGTGAGCAGAAGGAAGCTAGGGGAAATTGTGCTGCTAGAAACTGCTGAAGTGCAGTGGAAGGAGCATTAGAGCAATTGCCTCCACTTCAGCTGCCCATAGAACAGGACGGGTTCAGAGGGACTATTTGGCATATGGTCTGTGTCTCAGCAGCCTTGTGAAGGTGCAGACTTGCCACTAGAGGTACAGCCTGGAAGGTGCTGCATCTTCTCCCTGTGAGGGGACAGGCACATACCCCACCAAAGTTGCATAATTTCTTCATAAAAGAACAATCCCAAAGCAAGTTCAATGGCAGCTGAACAACTTTTTGTTTTTCCTTGTAAATACAAAATGAAAAAGGATAAAGCAGCTTCGATTTGGGGAAAAAAACCCAAAACCAAACAAACCAAAAAAGTTCATCCCCTCCTACATAAAAAAGGACAACTCTGCATCTCCATTACTTATCTTGAGTTCTCAGCCTGGACTCATGCCATGCACAATCCAAACTCTGTAAACCACAACCTGTCCTTAAAAAAAGGGACTGAGGCCCAGGGCAGCACCTTTTCCAGGCAGAGAATACAGCAGATGCATTTTGAGTCAAAAGTCATATTCAGCACCAGAAATTTAGGGCACTTTCCTCTCAGATACCATAAAACCCTGGAGGAAGGAAGAGGCAGAATACTGTGCAATGGATGGGGTAACATGACTGGGAGTCAGGGACTGGCATGGTCCAGGATCTGTCTCCAGCATGCAAGTACCTTGAGAAAACTCACTGAAATAGAAGGGGAGTATGCACTGCCAAAACAACTGCTTTATCTATGGAGTGAGAAAGAGAGTATCTGGCTAAAGAACTGTTGGATCACTAAAGACAACCACAGGATCACACACAGGACTGGAAAGGACCACCAGGGTCACTAAGCACAGTCCCCTGAAGATTGGAGTCTTCATCACCACATCACCTCCAAGCCAACCTTCAAAAAGCTCATGCAAGTAAAAAGAAAGGTGTCCCTCCTCCCAAGCAGAGGTTCAATTTGCAATCTCTCCAAAAAGACTTGTTGCCAACACACCAAATATTTACACTTAACACCAGTATGAATGCAACATATGCAGAACAAGGAATGTTAGGTTTCCTAAATTCATCAACTTAAAAAATAACCATCTCCACTTCCCCCTGCCTATCATTTACAGGTCTATGCCCTTGGGATTACGGATCATCTCTCTCTGCCTCACTGGCTAGAGAGACTAAATGAAATCCTGACATACAGCAGCAACTGGAGTTAAACAGAAATTATCTGGGCATACCATCCTAGTAAAGCAGCAGGTACCACATCCCCAACCATCATAATGCCTGTCGAGGTTACACACATGCTGTGCTACATTTGTGTGTCTGAAGAATGAAAATCGCATTTTAACACCTCTCCCTTGACGGGAACAGTCAGTACTTGTGAAGACACATCAGTCACTGCCCAAACTGCTGCTAGATACTCCAATAATTTGGAAGGAAAGTAATGGCACCTTTGAGATGGTGGTTTTGGGGATCCTGGACTGAGATGGGGGCTGAGCTATCCTCAGGTTGGTCTGATTTCTCCTGGAGTATGGACTGTTTCAGTGTAACGCCCAAAATTTAACTCCTTATTTGTTCACTTTCTGAATTGGTTGCACTAATTAAATAACAAGCTAGTATCAAAAAGTGCTAAATCACAACTGAATAGACTTTAAAAAACCCCAAACCCTCAACCCTTCAGGGCATAACTGCATTCAAAACCAACTCAGGTGCACCCGAGACTGGAGAAGGGACTCATCTGCAGGGGTTCAGTGCAGAAAAATGGGAACAAATTGTGTCCTTGCCATAGAAACATCAAGTATTGCAATGCAAGAGTTCTCTGTAGGGGAAGCGAGTTCTGTACCATCGTCAGACTTGGCCACAACCACTCTGGGGTGAAAGATCCTTTGCAGACTCCTTAAGTTGTTTCCATTTGCACTTCCCCTGCCAGGCTTCTCACACTGGAGGAAGTGATTTCCAGGAATTTGGCATTCTCTGCTGTTCACCCAGAACTGAAGCAAGTGTAAGTACCATTAAGAGATGTGCACACCACTCCCGCCACTAAGACTCCCTGTTGTACTCAGGGCTGCGTGGATTCTCAGTAAATGAGGGTATCTATTGGTTTTTTCCTCACCAAAAAAACCTGCAGTGCTACATTTAAACTGTGAACTGGATTTGCTCTGTATCATTTTTGCACATTAAAAAAGGAAACAGGTTGAAAAACATTTGTCTCAAGCTAGAAAAGGTGACATCGCTCTCAGAAGCCTCCACCTCCCTTTGCTAGACATGGAGAGAGCTGCTTTCCTCAGCTGGTGCCTGGGATCCCTTTTCCCCCCTCTGCTTTGGGAGCCCTTACTGAGCAGCATGCACCCACTCCAAGGCAGACACCAGATGGAGATGATCTTCGTGTCAGCAGGCCACTGCTTCTTAGGTCTCTGCCCCGTTACTACATGTCCGTGGTAGGAGACAGCTGCCCGGAGCTCAGCTTTGCAGAGGCAAAGAGAAAGGAAGATAATGGAATGAATGATTTCTGAGTCATACAAACACAAGTGCTGGGAAAGATGAGGCTCATGGCCAGGATGTGACTCAGCTGTGAGGGTTATGGACACGCAGCGGGGGCTCTAGTTCAGGCAGAGCTGCCTGTGATCCCAGCTGGGTTTGGATGGTCACCCTTAGAAAGGCACATGCTGTGGTGACCCAGTGTGGGAGGTGCTGAGGAACCTGCTGAGAGCAGGGGAGATGCAAGAGCTCAGACCCTCTAGAGACAGGCATATGGGTGGGCTATGGCATGGTAAATACTTAACTACACTACCACACCAATCCTGTTTCTCTTTGAAGGATACAGAAACCCTCAGGGCTCCCTTACAGCTTGGGAAGATGCTGATCAAACCCAACCCCAGCCTCTCACAGCACCTCCGATGCAGCAATATTCTGCTGTCCACCACACTGTGGCTGGCAGGATGGTCCTGCAGCACTTCAGGCAACTGCAGTTCAACCTCTGCTTCAGTGGTCCTTACGCAGAGGCTCCTCGGCATGTGAAATAGATGCACCAGGCTGAGCCTTCCTTTTTCTCTTCAAGACAATCTTTTTATTCCTCTCACTTGGGTTCTTACCAGCCTAGCCCTCATTTTGAAGTCAGTTTGCTGCTCAGTGCCATCAAGCCACAAATGACTTGGGAGATCAAACTCACTCCTGAGAAAGAGCTGAATAAAGATTTTGAAACATCAGATTTCACAAGTCTGGGGACAAGCTGCTTCTAGCCCTAAATACCAGGTGCAATAACCCAGGGCTGCTGTTGTGACCTCCCCACTGGTGCCGACCAAGGAAGACTTGGGGTAAATTCTGTTACTGGGACATGGAGCTTTACTGGGGATCCGAGTGTGCCCTCCTCCCCATTCCTACCTAAGGTGTCCACCAGGCACATCACACAGAGGTGAGCAGAGAGCTGCTGTCCACCCTTCTTCACAGCTCTCCAATACAAACCCACCATCACCACCACCTCTCCAGAACTGGGCTGTGAGGGGGTTTTGCCAAGGGGTGAAACCCACAGCGAGTTCAGACACTCACACCAAGGTGCGTGTCAGCAAGTTCTGTGCAGCCCAACTACCACACAGCCACAGCCCCATCTGCTCAGCCCTCTCCTGCTGGGAGCTGGTTGGGGTCCAGGAACCAGCTTTGCTTTGAGTCTGGAGTTTAGGACTTCACCTCTCAGGAGTTGGAGGCTTACTGCCATGTTGTGGAAGTCACAGAGCCTTTCACTAAAGGGTCTTCAAACTGCTCTGCAAAGAGAAGGAGCCTTCCACCCTTAGAGGGAAGTACATCCCGATCTTCTACATGGGGAAACTGAGGTAAGGACAGGTGACATTGCTTGGGCACAGCAACTCTGAGAGCAGCAGCAGTGGCTCAGGAATTCTGCCTCCCAGCGCTGCAGAGTCGTCAATCATCCTCCTCCTTCTCAGTTTCATCTCAGTGAGCTTTGCAAACACAAGTGAAGGAACCAAGGGCAGGGCCACGGATGGCTCATAGGAGCTTCCACCACCGTACAGCATTCCCAGACTCTGCTCTGGCCTGTGACAGTTGCTCTGCCATCCTGTGCAAACGATTCCCAGTCATATTCTGGAATTAAAAGCTGCTTCTCCTGAGAAAGTAGCATTTCTACACAGAAATAGGGACATTTTCCCAGAGGAAAAACATATGCACTTGAGAAACAGCCAGAAAAACCAGAGGTGGCCACTGATGCAAGGGCCACTTGCGAGTGAAATCCTTGCTCTCAAGGATGGAAGGTGACAGATGTTTCAAGATCCCTATAGCCCTCACTATGCAATGGTTTGTAGGCTGAGAACAAGCTTTGGGATCAGCAGCAGACTGATTTCAATTCCATTTCTCCCTTTGGCAAATAAGTAAGTCTGCTCAAAACAGCAGAGCTCCATCTGCTTGAGCAGCCCTCCAACAGCGCAGTGTCCTGCCCCTCCAACACCTTTCCTTCCCAGCACGGGCTAACAACATGTGCCTTTAAAAGCTTAACCTCTTTATAATCTGCAAAGTGAGAACTATGCCCACAGTTCTAAAGTTCGGGGAATGTAAACAGGACTATGGGGGGGAAAAGAATCCTACAAGGGATGAAATGCATGAAAGCAAAACCCCAGCTCACTTCTGAGGGGGACAGAGCTCACAGTGGGAACGATCACACCTGGCCCGAACCAATGCTCCCATCAGAGCAGGTTTTCTGCTTCGGGCTTCACGGGGAGAGACTGTGGGCAAGGGTCCCCGTGAGGCAATCTAGTGAACGTGTGTTATTTGCAGACAGCATCACAGTGGTTAGTGTCGATCTGAACGGCAGGTAAGAAGAGGGGTGAGTTCACTGAACAGTACGCAGCCGTGGCTCAGTCGGGAAGGAGAGGGTGTAGGAGGAGGGAGTGCACCGCAGAGACAAGAGGTCTCCATCAGTCCAAGGAGAAGAAGGTGAAATAGAAAAGAAAAGGCCTGGGGAGTGTCACATTGCCCCAGGGATTCACAGTGCCAGAGCGAGGGGAAAGACGTGACAACGGCCGGCGGCTTCCTGGCTCCAGAGCTCCGGTTCCCCCAGCCTGCACCCCCTGTACCTCCCGCCTCACGGATACCTATCAGCGTGTTACCCTTGTTTCCGAGTAAGGAGAATTCACAGTGTTCAGCAGTGATCAGGTACAAAAGCCGGTTTTAAGTCTACAGTCTCCTAAGTGCTGCTGCCATTGACGTAGTGCCTACGCGGGGCTCAGTGCGAGCAGCTGGAGGGAGAGGGGGTTTAGAGCGGACAGATCAGATCGCAAAGGCACGGTTAGACTGGGTGGACACGGGGTGTGTTTGCTTTAGAAGATAGTGGTCTCATACTTAGTGCTGAGGGTCCGCTTGGAGTCCTGTTTGGGGTCCACAACCCAGGAGACACTGGCATGAGACTGGGAGTCTTGGTCCACTTCAGGGGGCTCCAGCTACAAAATAAGGAGAGAAAGGACATGTCAGGTCACCAGTAAATCTGGGATTCAAAGCATGGAGAGGCTGCTGCTCTGCCTAACGCTCATCCCCAAACCACGCACGTTTGCAAGGAAGCAGCTCCCCACACACACTGAGTCCTAAATTTGAGCTAAAATGTGTCTAGCCACATCAGTCTCAACCCAGCACCTGGAGCTGACCTCCTGTGTTAGGCCTGCAAACCCCTGTGACCATTAGTGACAGCTTCACTGCCCTTCACAAACAAGCATGAAAAATACAGAGTGCTGTAACGATGGCACTATAAGAAGTAAAATAAAAGAGGCAGAGGGAGAGGGGAGACAGCTCTGGCAGGTGAACTCCCATGTGATTTACTCTCCTGACCAAGCATGGCTCTTTCGTCTTGTCCTCCTAAATCAGGATCCTACAGGAAGGTTAACAACACCAGAAAGAGCAATGCAGTTAGTTGAGAGCTGCCACTCTACATCAGCAGGGGAGGATATGAGGATATGAGTGCTTTATCCCTGGGGTTCATCTGAGCCCATGGCACAGCCCTGGGAGCGAGCAGGGAGGGAAGACAGCAGCAAGGCAGGACACGGGAGCACAGCAGGAGGCACGGGAAGCGGGGAGGCGGGCGGGCTGCTGGGGTGGCCCAGGTCGGATCACAATGGAAGGTGGCAGGAAGAAGGGTAAAGACCTTGGCTCCGGGACTAACAGACTGCAGCGGCAGGTAGGAGGGGCGGTGAGTTGTACACGTGTGACAGTAACAACAGCGGGTGTCGGGAGGGAGCGGCACCTGAGCGGGGGGAGCAAGCACAACACAGACAAAAGGAGACATTAAAGGAAGGCAAAGGCTTATGCAGCAGTCCCTGCTCCTCAGCAGCTCCAGTCTTGGATGGTTTTGGCTACAGGAGCGCTCCCACACTGCAAACTGCAGGCTACCTACTATGAACTGTGGCCCTGCTGGGTTTGCACAATGGAAGCTGTGCTGGACCCAGCAAGGTACTTAGACCCCATCCTACCCAGGCTATTCCCACCTTGCCTTGCCCTCATCCTACCTGGGGAAGCCCTAACACTGCAGCAGCACTGCTATCAGAGCCACAGACACTGCAACATCAGTGGTGTCAGCAGCCACGGGTGTCCTAGCTGCACCTGAAGGCACCCTCTCTGCAGCTACAGGCACCTTGTCTGCGCCCGGGCTCCCCTCACCACCAAGGGGAAGGTTTAAGTGCGTGTTTAAGCCCAAGGGAAATCCCAGCTCAGCACATGCAGATCCCCCCCGGCCCGCGGGCACTCACTGCAGATTTCCTCATGCCGGCTCGTGGTTTAGGCACCGGTTTGGAAGATTTTGTTTCAATGGCTTCCCCTGCCCCAGCACCGAGGGGCTTTGCTCTCTGGGCTTGCAGGGCCAGCTGATAGGCCACCTCGAATGCCTGCCCCAGCGTGAGGATGATCTCGTAGGTCAGGTTCTTTGGAGAGAACACAGAAAACACAGAGCAGTTTAGCAGCGGTTCGCACTGTAAAGAGAAAAAAGCCAAATCATCTGGCACAGCTGATTCTGCCAGAGAACAGAAGCAAGCTCTGCTTCCCCTCACTCAGTGAACGAAAAGGCTGTTAAATCAGCCTGTTACACCCAGCATAGCTGAGAGTGTATTAGGGCTTTGTATGTTCCCCAGGAGGGGAAAACTGCTTTATACTGGAGACTGCAGTAATGAAGCCACACAAATGTTCTGTTTGTCGACAGAGCTCCAAAGTAAAAGCACTCTGAGCCAGCACTTGGAAAGGCGTATTTTCGGTGAAAGAACCCCAGATCCTGGTCTATGACTCGCCAACAAAGCTGAGTGCTGGAACAAGGGGGCTGCAAAGGACTGCAGCAAGCCGGGAGATGCAGTAACCCACTCACCACATCCACGGTGCTGAAGACATGGCAGTAGTGGTGGCTGGTCTGCAGGTCCTTGGTGATGTAGGCGAAGGTGCAGAGATCCTCAGGGTCCTGAGCAGCGCAGGAGATGTTCCGGATCTCGTGCTCAGCAATGACATTCTGTCAGGGTCAACCACAAGCACTTCTCACCCTTCTGGGGATTGCAAATATACGCAGCAAACAACCCGGTGCTGTGGCACGTGTGTACTGGGGGCAGGGAGCACAGCAGGTACTGGCAGAGGGGGAGTCTCCTAGCCAGACCAGTTCTAGCTCCCTTCCATGGCAGGAATCAATGGAAACATGGTCCACAAACAGTCTGCCAAGCCTCTGGCATTCGGGTAACATCACCACCTTGGTGCTCTCCCACAGCCCACGTAGCTCCCTGAGCCAAGAAATGTGACCTGCATCCCCTGGGGCTTCCAGACACCAGCTTCAAGGCACCTGAAACTCACCTTGTTTGAGGCATCGATGAATTTCACCCCTTTGTACGTGATAGACAGTATAATGGTGGGGATCTTCTTCATATGCTCTGTGGATTTCTTCAGAAACAAGAACATTCAAGTGACCAGTTAGGAATAAATGCTCCCTCCTTTGCCAGGGCCCCAGCCCATCCCAGAAACGCCCAGGCCCCATAAAGGCAGGCTTTCAGGGCTCTAGACCAGGAGGAGGAAAGCCTGAATTGCACCTAGCACCCCTTTCCCCAGGGAAAACACCAATTCTCCCACTGCACAGACCTTCCAGCTATGGGGAACTGCATGGGGGGCAGTTCAGCAGCAACGACAGCATAGCCTGTTATAGGTGCTCTGGGCCCCTGCTCTGCCCATGGGCAGGGTTTGGGGAGCCACAACTTCACTGAGACCTCCCCATTTGCGGGACACAACTCCCTGAGATCTCCACATCACCCACCACAGGCTGTGAGTGAAGCCCCCCTGTACCCATGGCTTCCATACCCTCATCTTGGCACAGGCGTCCTGCGTAGACTCTGTCCCTCGGAGGTCTTTGATCAACATGGAGCCCAGGTACTGTTTGGAAGAGGGAGAGATGTTAAAGGCTTCAGGCAAGAAACCCTGCAACAGCCAAGGGAATGCCATGGCCTCATGAGCGGCCAGCAGCCATGGCTCATAGAACCCCAGTCTGGTTTGTGTTGAAGCTCTCCCAGCCCCAACCCCTGCTACAGGCAGCGACACCTTCCACTAGAGCAGCTTGCTCCAAGCCCCTGTGTCCAACCTGGCCTTGAGCACTGCCAGGGATGGGGCAGC
>WYDI02008660.1:0-32362 GCA_009867235.2 Psittacus erithacus | reverse complement strand
TGGGTTGCCCAGGGAAGTTGTGAATGCTTCATCCCTGGCAGTGTTCAAGGCCAGGTTGGACAGAGCCTTGGGTGACATGGTTTAGTGGGAGATGTCCCTGCCCATGGGAGGGGGTTGGAACTGGATGATCTGAAGGTCCTTTCCAACCCGAACTATTCTATGATTCTATTCTATGATTCCATAATCTCATGAGAGAAATCAGGTTGAAAAGACACAAAGCTTTTCCTACCAGCAGGCAGACCATGCTGAGTAAGGACAGTAATGTGGAAGACTATGAAGTTAATAAATTAGACCTGACAAGCACACTGTATGGAATATGGAATATTGTGTGGTAGATGTGTTTTGGAGTTGACGTGTCAAAATCTGAATAAGACAGAACCGAGGACTTCAGCATTTCACTAAATCATTAGTCTCACTAAATGTAAATACCTACACTGGAAATGTCTACATCTGAGCTAGTCACTCTCAATTCAGTGGAGAAGATGAACTCTGAGCAGAATACAGCTAGTGCAAAATAAGCAATCTAAACCAGTTCACATGACCCACTATAAATGGGCCTATTTGCATTTCCCTTGGATTAGAGAAAGTAGCTCAAAATTATTAATTTACATTAATACTTCTGTTTACACTGTGTATGTTTAATATTATGTCAGATGAATCCCATTGTCTGATTTATTCCCATCTGATTTTCATTAATATAAATCCATAGCAATCTGTGCTACTGGAATATAATAGTGATAAATATGAGTGAAGAGCAAGATTTATGACTTAATTAGATGCCAATAAATACTCCTGGTCACACATTATTTTTCCTGAGAGAAAAAATACATGTGGATATAAAGGTGTATGGAAGATGATACACATATTACATGTACAGAACACAGCACATAGCACTTCCTAAAACACACAAAGGAGGGTGGAATAGGACTTCACAGCACTGAGATTCACAACAGTATTCCCACAGTGGCTCATCAAAGCCACCTCTATGGTCTGTTATCTCTTTAGGAACCAGCTCAGGTACCCTGCAGTCGAAACATATTCAAGGGTATCCAGTCAATTTGAAAACACTGTTATTAGGCATGCATTCAGAGTCATCCTGTGCTGCCAACAGAAAGGAAATGGCACCTTTGTAGGTCACTTGAGAAAATCTGAGATACGAGCACCTATTGGAAGAGTCTGTCTCCTTCCACTGGCTGTTGCAAGATATGCAGACCTTTGTATTGTTCCTAGGTGGGTATGGAAATAATTCTTTATCTGTCAAGGAAATTTAAAGCTGAACCTTAATAAAATTTAATAGCCATGGACTGCAAGAATCAATATTAGAGCTCAAAGGCCCCTATTAGGCTTTAATAGCCCTGTGCAGACTCTCTTGGTCTCTCTCCACCCTGTCCATGGCCCAGAACCCCATTTGAGCGCCTAGGGCCATCAGCCCTGTCCCAGGGGTGCCATAGGATACTGGTCACCAGCTCCTCACAGACTGGCTGTGGTCCCTGCTGAGCCAGGCTCACCCTTTTAAAAGCAGTGTAGTCTTTTAGTCTTTTAAGCCCAGAAAACCTTATTACAGCACATCACCAACTCTAGGTAGTCAATACACTCCAGACACTGCAATACAGTTTGCTGGTGGGATGCATGTATGAAGGTGGTGGCAGTAGCCTACTATGCTAAGACTCATAAGGCGATTCCCAAGTATCATATTTGCATTCATTTCTGCAACCTCTTATTCATGAGTAAAACTAGAAGTGGTGGCCTACCTCCTAAACTCAAACTGGTGAGCTTCCATTTCTAAATGCAAAAAGGATGATGAAACAAAGCCCTCAGGTTCTATAATATCCAAAAAGTACCATGAGCAAAAAATTGAAACTGATAGCACTTGGAAAGAGCACCAGCTGATGAGAACATTTTTCGCTGAGAAGCAGAGGTACCACCTATTTTGCCAGTTCTGTTAGGGGCAGTGGTTTCTGGCAGAAAGGCAGAGCGGACAGCTGGGGATGGTAATTTCTTAAATTGTCTCACATAAATCACATGCTCATTAGTCTGGTCTACATTATTTGCCATTCTCATATACTCTGTAGATGCAGCTGAGGTGTTTCATGTCCTGCAGCTGAGAAATAACTGAGCTTTAAAGTTCAGATGTAGGTTTGTGTTTCCAGCATGGTTAAAAAACATTTTGAGGCACTTTCCCATTTTTGGCCTTTATTTCAAGGCCACTGTGGTTATTTTAATGATTTTGCCAATTACAGTGTTTTTTTGAGACTGCCCATTGCTGCTTAAAGATATTTCCTCTAGTATATGCTACGTATATAACACGAGCTTAGGCAAGTATGTTTTACAGATAAAGTACATTAATATAGTAATATGGCCATATGGTTCAAATTCTCTGGAATAAATTAGGAGTCATTATAGGTGCTATTTGTCATGGTTTAACCCCAGCCACCAACTAAGCACCACACAGCCACTTACTCACTCCCCCTTATAGCAGGACTGGGGGGAAGAGAATTGTAAGGGTAAAAATGAGAAAACTTGTGAGTTGAGATAAGAGCAGTTTTGTAATTGAAATATAATAATAATAAATTTATTATTAAAGAATTAAAAGGAAAATAAGCACCACAACAAAAAAAAGAGAGATAAACTAAACCCAATAAATGCAAATGAAAAACAATTGCTCACCACCAATTGAATGATGCTCAGCCTGAGCAGTGACTCGTGGCCAACTTTTCCCTAGTTTATATGCTGAGCATGATGCCATATGGAATGGAATATCCCTTGGGTCAGTTTGGGCCAACTGAACTCTCTGCGTCCCCTTCTAACTCCTTGTGCACCCCCAGTCCACTCACTGATGGGGTTGTGTGAGGAGCAGAAATCTCACATGATTAAAATTTTACAGATAAAGTGATCTTTCCTGTAGTTGAAAATAATCCATTGGAATCCATTGAACACAAAAATGTATGCCCAGTCGTCAAATAATCTTCAGTCTTTGATTTTTATGTACAGAAGAGGGGCAATCAGACCAGGGCAAAAAAGGAAGAACCAGGTTCATTTCAGCATTCTCCTCCTAAAGATGAGCAGAAGAGTCACTTTTCGTATCCCTTGTGACACCTAGAACATTAATCTGCACTGTACTTTGATGTCTCTAAAATGCTAAGAAACTTGGATTTAATAATTTGGGGATAAAGTTTATCAACACATTTGAAAACCAAACCTCTTTTTATGAGCTTAAAAAACACAAAGGAGGAACCTTTCTTTATAAAGCATGTTTTGAGATCTATTCGCTGTTAAACAGTTACACTATCTCATGTACTTTTCTGGCCCTCTTGCCACACAATCACAGTATAACAATGGACTGATTATGCCACAGAGCATAATACACCTGCTGCATCCACATTTAATATCAGATAGCATAAATTAGATGGGAGGAGAATTTAGGCCATCCTTGCTGTAGGCTATGACAGTGTTTTTGCAGAAAGGTCTGCACAGTGGCACAAAATCACCTCAAAAGCAGGTGAAACACATAACAGCAACCCATTTACACCATGGGTAGGTACAGGGCAGGGATCTCACTAAAAGACAGTTTATGTCCAAGGATTCCTTTCCAAAGGGCCTGGCAGGTAACATCTAGCTCAGGGATGAATAGCTACCTGCATTTCTCTGTAGTAAAGATACAGGCAAGTTTAGGGTTAAACAGAGCCTCAGACCTATGCTTGAAAAGTGGTGTACCTGTGGCCACATATAATTCAGTCTTCATTGCATAGATTTGAGACCCTGGGAGAGGAGACATTATTTTTATGTAGGATAAGTGGCCAATAGTCTTCTTGTCCGAGGAGTGTTTCGGTGATTTAAAAATGATCCTTGGACACTATGGAAAACATTCTGAAGCTTTTCAGCAGAAACCTGAGACTTAGACATTCTCAACAATCTTGTTGGGGGGTTATGTGTGGAAGGAGCATCAGGGTGGGGCATACAGATTCTTCTCATATATGTTATGTGACTTTAAGGTCTTCTACCAAATACAATGGGTGTCCTCCGGAAGCTTGTGATACCTGCTGACTCCCAGTGGCGCACAGAAGTTACTTGTGTCTGGTTACACTGACACCATGACAGTACTTTTCTAAGTAGTAGGTTGTCATTCATGTCACACAGAGACGGCGTCAAAAAGCATCAGATGTTAACAGCCCTGTCAACAGCTTTCTGCTGGTATCGTGCTCAGCTGTGCTCAAAACTGTTGCCAGAACTGTTTCTATATTGCTCTGTACTTACTGTAAATCAGCAACAAATTGAAGTCTATTATTATGTTTCAAGTCCAGCCTAAGCTGTAAATTACTTTGCAAAGCAAAGGGGAAACAGGAAGAATGAAAGGCTTTCAAACCTATTACTCAGCTTTTAACACAGGCTGTGAGACATTTTCCAGTGTTTTCTTTCTCTAAAAAAAGGACAAAACCCTTCCTCAGAGAGTGTGTACTCATAGTATGTTACTCTAGAATTCTTGCCAGACATCTCCTTCATCACCTACACCTTTCACAGGACAGTCTTTGGGCCAAATTCTATCCTAACTTATTGGCAAAACTGATACATAACTCCACACAATGCGCAGGAACTCTGCAGAATTCCTCATGCACACTGGAATCTCACACTTCAGGTCTGTGAAGCCTTCTGGTATTTTCCCCAGTTGTGTTTCTGAAATCATGTTTGGTATAATTATCCTCAGGTGTGCTCTCATCATTACCTGCCTTGCTTTGCCTGGTGGGAGGTAGTGTCTTGCAGATGTTCTTGCTGGCTCCCTGTGGAGCTGGAAAGAACAATGATGTAGTTGCCATCCAGATTTTTTATAACTTCATAACTAACTTCTTGAAATTAAGTAATTAAACACAGCAACATCACTGCTCTTTATGAGGACATGTGTGCATGTGTTCTCCATGGAATGGGCTGTGATTTTCATGGCCTCCTACTCAGTCACTCACTCAAAGTCACTAACGACATACTTATAAATATTGCTGCTAATGTATAAAATATTTAAAGCAGTTGCAAACTTGTAGCTTTCCGAAGTTGTGTTTACACTTTATGGGAAAACAACAGCCCTTGAAAGCATGAAGTAAAAAACCATTCTTCTAGCCCTGCCACCATTTCTGCACATGTTTAATGTTTAACATTTGAATGAATCTAGTGATTTCATTCAAGTCTATAAAATAGTATTACCAGGTAAAACTTTCAGCGGTCGACTGAGATGATGAACTTAAAGCCTAGACTAACATATTCAGAAGGAAGCAGCAGACAGCTGGGGAAGGCAACTCAAAGCACACAAATTAAACTGTAGTTATAACCTCCCTTTTACAGATAAGTCTAAAGGGAGCACCCAATCTAGTTGCTTAAACCAGGTCCATTCATGCCAACTTATGTTTGAGAATATAGATATTTTCTGTTACAAGACTGTCATTTTTGTCAGTGCAGTTTGGTTCTTGGCAGCCCAAATCTCCTCCAGTTCCTGCCTCCAAACTTTTCCCTTCAAATTACCACTACAAATCTATGGAAGCACTAGAAACTCCACTCCACAAAACAGGTGAAAGGAAGTGACTGACCGCAGCTTCACCATGCTGATTAAATGTTGTTCCTTACTGGCTGTAAATGTTTCTAAATCAAAAACAGAGCACTGGATTTAATGGGAGGTAGCACAAAGGGATGAAAATTCAGACAGGTTTTGTGGTTGCTATTGGAAAATAATCAGCCTTCATTCACCTGTTTGGGGTTTTAGTACCCCCATCAGTTCATTCATCCTTGACATGGTAGCTTTTTATCATGTTTAGAAAATTTCTGTATAAAAGGCAAAAAATGCCTCTGAACAGGGATGCTCACACATGAAACTCCAGATGAAATAACTTCTTACAAGCAAGGACTGTGTTTGTGTCATTTTAAAATGGATTTCAAACCAGTGTGCCCTGAGACAGGGCAGTCTGGTGTAGACTAGATCTTGTTTTCTTCCTGTCTTACTGTCCTGTGCTTAGCATGCAAATCCTTGAGCTTAGGAGTCAGGTCTTTGTCTTGAATGATTCACAGTTTAATAAGACCCTGGGCCATATGCTGATTAGGCAGTCCATGAAGACTGGGATCAACAAAGTTATTTAATGTCCTTTGTTCTGCTTGCGGTGCCTTTCTTGAGTTGGAATCTGTATCAAAGTCTATGTGCTTTAATTTGTCTGTGGATCTCAAAAAAACTTGATATATCCTAATTTTTCCCATATATAATATATTATCACATTAAAGATTTCAAAGACATTTACAACCTAATTGAAATGCAGTCATCATTCCAGAAATTATTATTTTCTATTGCTCAGGTTATGGTACTGCATAAAATGTGCCATGTAGTGTGCAGGCAGATATGGGTAAGGGCATAGCCACTGCCTGGGAGATATTACAATCTATAAAAATCAAGACTGCCAAAGGCACAAGAGCAGAAGAAAAGGTGAGAAATTATAGGTATATCTTGCAAGAAGATGGTCTAATAGTATTAGACCAATTTTAAAGCCATTTTATATAACATCTTAAGCTACATCCAGGCTCTACTATAAGAGAAGCTACAGGTTAGATCTACCTTTCATTACAGCAAATAGCAAAATTCACATTCATTTTAGGGTTTCATTAGGTCATTAGGGCAAAGTTTGGTTAATGGATGAGTCTTTTTTCTCAGAAAAGCAGAGAAGTCTGTGGCAGCCCAACCATCCTCACCCTGCTCTAAAGCTTCGAAGAGATTTGAAATATCAAATGGACACCTAGATGCTCACATAGAAGTCACCCAAGTACAGGTTTTTATTTTAGTAAATATAAATTCTGACTCAGGTTTGAGTATTTGTGATTTCAAGTTAAGAAACTCAATGACTAATTCCTGGAAAGGAACTTTCTTTTCTTAAGCACGATTAAGATTTCTAAGACTTCTTTTTTTTCTGACAGATTCCAAAGGAGCTGTCTCTGATGACATCATGAATTAAAAGAATTAGACTTCAAAATTGCCAAACTTTGCCTGCCCTGACTTACTACCCTTCTTTTTCATGGGCATTCCTAAACTCAGAGCAATCTCTTCAACAGCTAATAGTTGCAAACATTGTTTTTCTACTGATTGTTAAAGCGCTTGAGAACACCAGGCTGTCAATCAGAAAGCTATCCAACAGATCACAGGAAGAGATGAAGGACACTCTAAATGGAGATAGGTGTGATCAACCCCATCTTGCTACTCCTGCTTCTCAAGAAGGAAGGTGAGGTCTGTGGTGTTAATGATGAATACAAATGGAGGAGATGGGGCTATTGAGGGATGCATCTTGAGAGACATGTCCTCCAAAATCTCCAATCCCATACATTGCTCTGTCTGAGCTCCTTTGCTCAGAACAACTTTAAAGCTCCTTTTAAAACTACTTTAAAGCTCCTTTAAAACTACTTTAGAGCTCCTTTGCTCTGAACTACTTTAAAGCTTTTCCTTCTGCTTCAAAACAGGGCCGAACATCCAAAAGAGTTTACTTGTCTTCACTTGGTTTAAAGTGTGCTCTCTACCATGTAACATAACTGAGATAAACTCCTGTACCCCCAAAGCAACCTTCCATTGACATTTCTTTCCCCTTAAATATTCATTTTAAATCCATAGTTATTTCATCAACCTCTTATCAGCAGTAAATAATCGTACTCCCCCGTATATGCACATTCAGCAGCTCTGGATTAAAAATTGTGCTTTCTGCTTGCCACAGGGAAGATGTGGTTAAAACAACAGTGTTCCTTCCTGAATATCAGTACAAAGTCTGATTAAGCTGTGCAGGGGGTGCAAGGGAAGGGAAAGGTTCATTTTCCTTTGACTAGTGCATACTCCAAAGCACAACCTTTCCTGTGCCACAGAGCAGTCAAAAAGCTGTCTCCTACAGGTAGATCTCAGCCCCGTCCAGACATCATGTCTGTAAGCTGGGGGCAAAGACCATTGCTGTGCTCTCAAAGCAATAAAAGTGCTCTAGTGGCACAGCAGGAGGGAGACAGGGCTGTGTCTGTGCAAAGGATCTCAGACAACCCAAGCTGGGCTCAGAAACACTGTTAATGAACTTTGATGTCAATGTAATTCATGGGCTTAGTTTCTGTATGGCCAAAAGACCTAGCAAGGTTGGAGTAATGTTTTGAATTCCAACGTCAATTCTAATTTATCTTATTTAAAATAGGGAAGCCTCCTTGCTGGGTGATCTGAAGAAAATTCTTCACTGGAAATCAGGCATGATAATAAATCACTTCTTGGTTCTCTTGCATGAATAATTTGTGTCTTGTTATGCAAAGCCTGGCAGCTAATTTGAAGCTCAAACCACAAATACACAAATAATCAATGTTTCTCATTCCCAAATTTGCTTTTCAAAGAGGCAAAAGCATTGTGTAAGAAATAAAATAGTATAGTGAAAGGTGAAGGAACAAATATCTGACATGTTAAGTCTTAGCAATAATAATACTGCAACACAACAAATAACATAGCAAATAATGTGATCGGGACAATGTCACCTTGAGCTTCAGTCCCTCCCTCTAAATTTACACGTGTCTTAAGGAAAAAAAGAATCACAGCATATCTGACCTTTGCTGGAAAGAAAGAAGTTGCAGAGTAGACAAGGTTGGAACACTTTAAGCCCTGAGTTATAGAAGGGAGAAAATTACCATCTTTTTAGTGGACAGGTAATTTTTCAGTCTGATTAGTTCCCTGGTGATTTCCATTGCACAGCACTCAAATACATGTGCCAACACAAGATCAAGAGTGGAAGGGGGCCACAAATAAGCAACTGGAGTGTGAGTGGTGCACAACTGCTTCCGATGGCTGCTCCGTCAGCTGGAAACGTACATCAAACTGATCTGAACTGTTGCCTGCTCTCACTTTGGACAAGCTGTGAGAAAGAGTATGACCTTTGGTTGTAAACACAGAAATCTGCCAAGTGATTTTTACTCCTGGAATATCACAGTGTATGGGCCACAGTCAGGTGGCCTCCACCTAAAGCTGTCCACCAGATGTTTCCCATCTCAGCATCTTGCTTAGCCCTTCTGAAAGGCTAAGGTATAAATTATCAAAGATGTTACATTCCCTTTTCTGACAGGTTTCGGGATACTGATGAAATAAGGATTGCCTGAGTATGTCTCTATTTCTACTGACAGCCCTACAGCCCATTAAGTTTTTCAGTAGTTTCAGAGATTCTTCATTCATGCTTGCACAAATAAAAGTGTCTTTTTCATGTAGGGAGGGTAACTTTTAAATGTAAAACTAAGACTTTTTGACTTTATTTAATATCCTACAGAGAGATGGGATGCAACATAAAGGATGATGGTGGTGTGTTGAGTGGCTTAGTGTTCCAGTTTCTCTGTTTTGTTCAATGTGGAGGCTCTTCAGAATATATAACTTTATGTTTAAAGTTGAAATGGATTGCACACAACTTTTTAATTACGTGCAAGAGGAAATAGCTGTTTCTGGGTTTGTTTTGTGGTTTGTTTGTTGGTTTTTGGGTTTTCTTTTCCCTTTACCACTGAATGCTGAAGTTTAAAAATACTCTGACTCAGCCAAAATAACATTAATGATGTGGGAAGAATAAAATTCTTCTTATCTTTTTGAATCATTAGAAACCCAGGGTCAGATTCAATCATTTCTCTTTCCCAGTGGGGCTGATTTCAGATCACAGTTATAAAAAGAAAAATAGAAAATTGATAACTTGCTACTACTGAGAAATCTAATTTTGTTCATGCAAATCTGAGCTTTGTTCATTAAAAGGTTTTATCTGAGATATTTCCCCATGCACGTGTACAAGGCCTATTAATTTTGATAATAAAACTAATTATGACTGATAACATTGCATACCCAAAGGCTCGTAATAGCAAGGTAGATAGCCTTGTAGTTCAAACACTAGTGTTTTCTTGAAGTAATCTTGGTTTCAATTTAGATTACATAACGATTTTACTATTCGTTCTTTAGCAAATCCCTTACTCTTGTTCATCCAAATTCATCCTACCTGATTTAGACGCTAAAGCAAGGTGTTACAAAAAAGTTACAACTAGCCCATGCTGATGGAGTAGACGCTGTCCTTTAGTTTCTTTTACTTGAACGATATCAAAGCCTCCAGTAAAATTCCACTATCTCATTACATTACAATGTATAAAGTGAACTAATTTATGTTCACAAAGTTAATTCACTTTTATACTATAAAAACTTGTCTGAGATTTTACATGATAGGGGAAAAAAACCTGATTTTTTTTTTTCACTGGGACAAGCTGTTTGCTGCAACCTGCACATGCTGAGGAAACGCTGCATCATGGACTCCAACCTGCAGCATGGCAATCTCACTCAAATCAAGGCTGAAGAAGAGATCCTCTATTGCAAAAAAGGCAGCCATTTAGAGCACTCACAAAGCAGGAGCTCTCCATCTGCCTTAGTCTCATGTCCCATTGCAGCCTTCAAAGCAAAAGGCTGCAGGGCAGCTTGCATATGACACTCGAAGTTTCTTTAGAAGATACTCCAAAATGCTACATTCTAGGGGCAAGAAGGATGGCAAAAAATGAAAGAACATAATTCAAAAGCTCAGGTGTCGGACAACTCAGCAGGGGTTGTAAAAGTGTGTTATAATTTCTGTTTCTCAGGAAGTTGAGGGATTTGGCATTCAGATGATATTTGGATGATTGGATACACTGACAGAGTGACTCAAGTGCTTGAGCTCAAGAGTGCCTGGCACCCAGCACAAGGACCTCCCTGATATTCATTCCAACAGAAAGCATAGGAGCCAGAAGTAGATATTCTGAGTCCTCTGGATCCACTCTTTGAAGCTTGGATTCACCCCACTGCACACTGGGCACTGTAGTGAGGAAATCACAGACAACAGCTTAACTGTCCTCTGGGAGTCTCTTAAATGTTCAGTCACATGAAACCTATCTCGGGTGTTTGACAACAGAAACCAGCAAAGACAAATAGGCTTCTAAATGAGAAGCTTCAGTTTGCTATCTAAAATTAAGATTAATCGGAATCCCAATCCTGAGATACTGAAATGCTTAAATTAGAAGTACTTAATGAGGTTCTCTGATCTCTCCCCTACACTTTCAATGCCTCAGTTTTTCACCTGTCTTGCAAAAAAAAATGCTGAAGGAAATTCAAGGCTGTGAGGAGCAAGGATCACAGCATTCACTTCCTCTCTTGAATAGCACAAGTGAGAGCAGCTCTCCGGAAGATGAGAGTCAAACACTTCTAAGAAAGAAAAAATAAATCTGAAAGGCAAGCCTTGAGATGAACACTGGTTTCTTATTGATAATCTCTTTGATACAAAAAAGAGAGATTTCAGCAAGCACAGAAAGTTTTGACTTTTCTCAGCTTATGATCTATGCTCAAGGGGAAGCTGAAAACACATCTATTCATTCTCAGGCAGGAAGCTTTAGCTCAGAGTTTTGGATATACACATTCTTAAGACTTACATGAGTCCTGCAGCACTGTGTTTTAGGCTTTTTTTATGTCAAACTCTTTTCATTGATACTAGTGCTCATTTTTATACACCAGTGTTTCACTTTTCCCTCCCCTCCTTTGAACAACAGGTGAATTTGCTTAATGTTTTTCCAGTATTCAATTTCAAAATAGTCATGTTTAACTGACTAATTTTAAATGACACACAGTTTCCATAGATGTGTTCTCACAGCTTTACAGTCACAGAGCATTGTGACCCAGGATGGGAAATAGCTGGAGGAGGTCTGGCTACAAAATTTCCTCTGTGGAAGTTATACCTTGAGAATAGGAGAAAAAAAAATGCATTGAATCATTACAAAGACATTAGATGAATAAAGAAAAAAAGAAAAGGAGTTTGGAATGATGAAAAACTACCTGCAAGCACCTTCACTGCTCATTGTTGTCATTTGTATTTTGTATTTTTAATTTAAAACATATATATAAAAAGAAGAAACAAAAAAACCTTGCTGAGGAGAACTGAGTTTTATTACATGTTCATAAAGACGTTTCAGGCTTTTTTTATAAGTAAAAGCCTCACTCCTTCTCCTCTGACTTGCTACATAGGAATGAATTTCTGATCTGTGACAGAGCCTTTCCAGGGGTAATTAGGTACCACTCACGTGGACTGAGTTATAGGATAAAATCTCAAGGAAACTATCAGGCAAAATGCAATAGCAATAGAGAGAACTAGTGTATTTAAAGATTTGTATGTGGCTTTGTATTTCATTGAATGAAAATTGAATAATAAGAAGATGGAGATGCAGGGGTATTCCTCAGCTGTGATTTATACCTACAGAGATAGTCTTCAGATATGGTGAAAAATATGTCTTCAAGCAAGTCATCTGGATGTGTTTACTTTGTTGTTATTATTATTATTATTATTGTTATTATTATATTTACACTTTTAATAAAGGAATCTTAGATTTTGAATCTATAGAACATGCAATCTCTTTTGTAACTTAATAGCTTTACATTCAACATATGCTCAGTCTTAGATCTGATTCTGTTCTTTATAGATCAATGTACATTAATGAAAACTAATGAATTCAAACTGTTAAAATATAAAATGATTGTGAGGCCAATAAGTAAAAAAAGGTTGTATATGGAAAGAAGCATATCAGTAAGAATTCATACCTTATGAATTTTTAAGAAATTAAATGATTTTGATTTCCTATCCAATCTCAAAAAAGCACTCATTCAGAATATTAGCACTTAAATCTATGCAAATTATTTCATATTTATTAAAAAAATACTTATACATTTGGTTTTCACTAATTTTATTTGTGGATATATTTGTTTTCTAATTGCTATCATTTGCACCCCTTCTGACAAAAATTATTATCATTATTCACTTTACATTTGAAGTCTTCACAAACTTCTTGAATGTTTTTGTCACTTTAGTTTGTGTGATCAATATTCATCTAACTTGATGTTTATTATCAATACTTGAGTTGTCTAATCTGCATTCGTAGTCATCTGTTTTCTATAATTCCTCTAGACTTAACCAAAAAAGACATTACCTCAAAAGGACAACTATTCATATTTGTCTTAGATACATATTATAGAATGACGTAGGAACTAGAGAAGGATCTCTAGGACGATGATAGCCTGTACCAGCTGATAAAATCAACACAAATTTCTGCTCTTTTTTACACCCTAAATTCCAGGCCTGAACTGACTGAAGAAACAGCCATCTTCACAGCTCAGTTGGTTTCAATATGTTTCCTAAAAAATCATTAAAGGGCATACGTATGCCAAGGAGACAGTAGTCTTCACAACAGTTATTTTACCTGAAGTTTCCTTGATTTGTTTTTTTAGTTTGGAAATTTTACTTGCAATGAAGGGCAGGGCTATGACATGAGGCAATGTTCTACTTGGGCTTTTTTAATTAAATGGCTTATTCCATAAAACAAAAACACTTTACATAGAAATAAGTTAATCTAGTATACCTAATTAAGCATTATATATTGGAGCCATGCATCAGTGATTTGAGTTATATCAATGGACCATTTCATTTATCGAGGCTGACAGCACAAGTTCTTAAATACAATGATGAATGTCTTCCCTTCAAGGGAATGATACTTCACCTTGGCAGCTTGCTTTCTTTTTTAAATGCTTTAAAGACAGCTAGGAGTGATCAGTGCAGAAGCATCCTAAACAGGTACTCTTCCATTTGGTTAGTTTCTGCAGTCTATCTCCCTACTAAGCTCTTCAGGGTTATCTGGAGGTGATCATACTTTCCCTTCCAGCCTACTCTTCACAGTATGAATCTACCCAAGAGCACATTTGAAAAACTATTTGTAAACCCATCTCGTCTCTTACCAAGTAATTTTGAAGACAGAAAGCAACTCTGACTTTGTGAGACACACAGCTGGCTCTGTTTAATGTTGATAGGCGCACACCTCAGGCCAGAGTGGAATTTATTTTACCCACTAAATAGTACTGAAGAAACATTTTTTTCTCCTCTTTTACTTTCATTGATAATATAGAGGGAGGTAGTTCTGCCTGGACTCATTGAATTCAGTGAAGTTAAGCATAAATCTCATTAATAAAAAGCAAGGTATTGGAGGCTTGCTTAAAGGAATTTCTTTGGATGAAATCCAGCAAATAATGTCTTTATCACATTCTTCATTCAACTTCATCTTTTTTTCCCCTCCACAGGATGCTTTCACTATCAATGAAGTTGTTAAATGAAACAGGTCTTAACGAAAGTTAAAAGACCTAAATATAGAGCTACTATTCAAAATCTGTCATTATTCTTTTGCACATTCTTATTTTACTTCATAGGCTGTAGTTTTGTTGAGGCTACATAATCTTTGATAACTAGATGCAAGTCATTATACACTACCTTACTGAAGAATAAGCATACTAAACGTCTGGCTTAGGAAAGACTTGGAAAAGCTGTTTACTGTCCTTTTACAGTATTTAGGACTACTATCTCTACAATTGCTTTAGAAAATCCTCTTGTTTCTCTTATCATTAAAATTAGTTTTTATCCTCTTGCAAATCAAATTCCTCTTATCTGGCGCTGTTCTATAATAAGAGCTCTCAGTGCTCTCAAACTGATTGTGTGAATACGTGCCTGGATTACTCAACCTGTCTGAACACTTGCCTAGTTTTATCTGAGTTGCCCTGGGTGTTTCAGGAAGTCCCATCTGTTTCAGAAGGACATGCATTTCTTTTAAACCTTGCTTTATGTCCATTAGCCCTTGGCAGAGGTTTCCAAACCACTGGGCAACTCAAGTGCCTATGTTCAGGCAAGAGCAGTGAGCCCTTAGTATGCTTACTGTGGAAGTTTACCTGTGAAATATATAGAACTACTGTCAGAAATTTAGTACTTTCCACACTGTGGATTGCAAACAAAGGCTATGCTTGTGTAATTTCTATTTCTGCTTTTTTGTTCTCCTCATGTGCTGAAAGCCAGTAAGGCATTAATAAAAGAGAAGACTGTCCCCTGTAATAATGTTGCTTGACTGTAAGAAAAAGACAATCTCCAAGAGACTATCAGTTTCTACAAAAAAATAGTCTTCATCCAGTTATTTCAGGAAAGAGAATAACCAATCATCAAAACCACAGCTTCCCAGCGCAGAGAGAAACAAACTCTGGTTTCTCTTACAGTGTCTGAAAGTCTGGCAGGATACTCAGTTTCATATATCGTAAGCAATATTTACTTTCTTAACTTCCATGCATTTCAGTGGGAATAGCACAAAGAAATGGCACTCCTAGAGCTGGTCCCACTGGAAGATATAATAGGGTGCCTCACACATGTCAAGCAGCTTTTGTCAAGCAGTTGCACATTGGGGTCCTACTCATCTGTTTATTTAAAATGACTATATATTCATTTTCACAGCTGTACCATTTTGTGGTGAACCACTGCACTGGGTCTGGTTGGGATGTAGTTTTATTTATAGCAGCCCATATAGTGCTGTGCTTCAGACTGGTGACCAAAACAGCATAGTTTATTGTCAGGCTAGTCCATAGCTTCCATGCTAACAGGAGAGGCTGGAGGAACACTTGGCACTTCTTAGTTTCCTCCAAGTTTATTTCTAAGTGAAATATAGAAAACCAAATATGGAGATACATAGTTCCTTCAGCACAAAGCCAGGAAAATGACCTGTATTGTTGACCACAAAAACTCCTGGAAGCCGCAGCGCAAAACTGTGTAGGGAGATAAGGTATAGCTGGAAAGTATCAGAAACATCTAACCAGCTTCTAGAGTTGCTCCAAAGAGACTTTGTTATCTGTTTCATCCCACAAAATAGCCCAGAATACAAGTACATAGAGTGTAGAATTACCTTCAAATGTTTCTTCATAGGCTGTCTAATGTCTGAAAAGGAGGTGGGATATTGTTTAACATTTCTACAGTTACTCCAGCTTTCAGCAGAAACACATACAGAGGAGTTAGAGAATATATGTGCTCTGAGAATAGAAACAGAGCAAACTTGCCCCAGATGGACAGTGGGACCAGTGGCTAAAGGACTACTGACATAGTAGCCAAGAGGCTACTCCTCAGCTAAGCTCTGCTGGGGAGTACATCGGCTCAGGAGCAGAGATGTGCTGAACTGTACTGCCTTCAGAACCAGGGCTGGGATTTCTTTCCAGATCTGCTCTGCCCTGATCTGGCAGGGCACAGACAACCAGATGTTGCATGCACATCTTCAGCTAGTCTATGTGCAGGAACACTCATATATTCTTACAGGTGAGTTTGAAATGAGTACTCCAGTCATGTAAATTTTAAAGTGCTATAGGCATTGTGCATTTATTTAGTCTGCTGTTGTGTCTTCAAAGTGTGGCTGGGAATGTAACAAATACAGTATTCTAAAATGGAATAGGTGGGATATGGTTAAGGGACTACCTTACTCTTGCAAGAATGAAAAGAAACTCATACAGATCAACTCTGTGTGTGCATGTTGTAACAAATTCCTCTAAGGAAAAGATAGTAGATGATACTGAAGTAGCCTGGCCTGAGAATAGTATAATATCCATACACATGCATCCCTAAATATAACTGTATATGCATTACAGTTTGAAAGATCTTCTGAGACTTGTTATTTTAAATTAGACCATGGCGACCATGCAAAATTGGCAAGTATCTGATGTGTGAAATCAGCTGTCTGTAAGATCTAAGAGAAAACTAAAGCTGAGACAAATTGAGCTCTGTTGGCCTCTCTAGTCTGATTAGTCCATGCTGTCACTTGAAGTAAAGCTGGATCTTTGGATGTCATTCTTCTCTTGTTTTACATGGTGATGTTAGATATTTCTGCTTGTTCCCATTAGTGCTTCCTGGGAGTCACAATTAATTTATATTAGCAAAGACAATTTCCGTTTGCCATGACAGTTCTCCAGCTCCCTCAGGCTCCTCAAGTAATAATAAACTATCTAAATAAGAGGCATTACTTCACTTCTGCTCCAATGTTTCACATTTTGAGGGTTCCTAAACCCATCCAATAATGAATGTTTAACAAGGTGGAATTCAAATCGCCTGCTAGTCCTCACCCATATTCCTAATGTGGCCTGACTTCAGTGGTTTTTTTCTTCCTCGCAGTGATGTGCCAATCCACTGATCATAGCAAGTAATATTTGGAGGCCTACACAGGCTCTTGCTGAGAGGATTAAAAGGGTGAATTTATAGCTTCCCAGTTGGATGGAAGAATCCAGTTTTCATACTTGGGTGCACACACAAATTGTTAAGAGAAAAAACATGCTTTTCCCTCTTGACTACAGTCAAATTCAATGATTAGTGTCCCAAAACCATTCTATCAAATGCTGAGCTGATTGTATTTAGCATAATTTCACCATCGCTTATAGCTCTTCTTTTACATATCTAGTAAATGGTTCCTTGTCAACAGAAAAAGTGAGGGAAAATGCAAATTGCTGGATGTAAACGTTTTGATGATCTTGTATTTGGGGTTTAATCCAGTCATTTAACTGATTTTTTCTTAGCTGTGCAATACTGGAAGCCCTGCATGTACAGTTTCATGCATGTCATGCTCCACCACAGTTGGCTACAGTCAATAATTGCTACCATTTTATTTTCTAACAAACCCTCCATTTTAAGGACTGTGATTTGGCAGCTCTGCGAAATAAGCTTGAGTCTTGCTCTCTCCTATCTCCCATTTCTGCAGAGATAAGTGTCTACCTCCCCAGAACCCAAACCTCCTCTGCCATGTTTATTGTTAAACAGGAAATAACAGACTCGTATTTCAAATGGATATGGAAGTCTCAATGCTTTTCTGTTTTAGATCAGGTAACAAATGCCTGTCCACTCCACTGTTATCCTTTCTCACATCTTACATCAAGTCACAATACAGAGACACATTCTCCGTGTGAGTTGTACTCATGTAAGATGTATCATGTACCACAGGATTTCAGACAGGGAGAGGCACTCACTTTCTGCATGAGGTGCAACATCACAGCTTTTCCCTGATGCAGACCTTGACATCTGTTTCATAAGCTCACCACATGGGAAAGTCAGTCTTTGCCATGGGGAAAAGGAATTTACCGTAACATGAAGGAAGGAGCTGAGTGCTAAAGGAGTAATTTAAAACTCCATTAACTTCCTGCCCCATCCCAGTCCGACATAGCTTCATTAGTCCATGTTTTCAGCTGTTCAGACACTTTTGAAAAGTGGAGGCCCTTGCACTGAAAAAGCCAGTGTTTCAACTCTAGAAGCTCAAATGTCATGAATTTGATTACAGATAAGACTGAAAAGCTTGGACTAGAATTAATGAGAAAATATTTACAGTATTCTTTATCTGTCTTGCAGTTTTTGCACAGTTTTATCAACTCTGCCAAGTGGATATGAAACAGTTTTGGAAACTTTGTAATGTCTTTTATTTTTTCTCAACTAAAAAATATAACCACTCTTTTGAGGACCTGGGGTTTTAAATAAATCTCAAGAAGTCTCAAGACTTACAATAAAATAACAAAAATGGGCAACATTGGACCATACCATGTTAAAGTTGATCAAGTTAAAAAGGTCTTGTCCCAAAAGGAGAATAATGGGAAAAAAATCCCACAAGGATGCAAATAATAAGGAAGCATAGTTACTTAGAAAGGAGACAAAAGCAAGCCTGGCTTAACCAAGGACAAATCCTGATTTTAATGACTCTGAATGCTCTGCAGGTAGCTCGTCCCTGCTGCACCCTTGAATGAATCAGATCTTAATTGCTCTGCCTTTCCCATACTTGCTTGTCAAAGCCTGAGTCTTCAACTGCAGCCACTGCTGTGTGATTCTCCCCAATGGTACCCTCCAAGCTGTGCCTCTCCATTGTTTTTGAAGAACTTTGTTTGTTCTCCAAAATCCTGTCTGTGATCAGATGCTCCTGGTACCTCATCTCACAGGACCACGCTGACAAAGAATTATTATATGTTATTAGTTCTGTTATTTGAGGGATACACCAATAACATGATGCTCATTCCCTTCAGTTTCCCTATATTTTAATACATGTACAATATTCTCCTGACTATACCTAAAAATGCATCTAGCAATCTGTCTGGCTCAGCTATCTTTACTGATTGGGATGGTTGAAGTTTCAAAATAATAAAATTAAAAAGTTGCCATATAGGTAGTATATAACAAATATACATTAAAATCTTGGGGCCTAATATCTGTAAAGGAAACTATAGGACATAAGGAACTTACGTCCTATAGTTAAGTATAATAATATATACAAGTAGCAAGAATTCTGCAGATTGTGGTGTTTTTATAATTCTTAGACATGAGAAACAATAATAAAATGTCTGAAGAGTGGAATAAAATATTACTTTTCACCAGTTCACTCTTTTTCACTCATTACAGAGCCTGGTATGAAAAAATTTGAACTTGGAGAAAACGTTTGTTAAAAATCTGAATGTTCTGCATTTTGTCAGATGAATCTGTATGCATATATCCAGGATTTTATATTTCCTAAGCCTTACAAACAGTTCTAACTCTTGCAAAATTAGCTTTCTCTTTACTTAATAAAACAATCACATTGACACTCCATTTTTCGCTAGTTTGTTTCAGAAATATTGTAGCAGACAAAATACATGTAAGTGCCATGAATTGAACAAAATGCATCTGAGTGTGCAAAATCAGGTTATTTGTAAGCACATTTGTCTATGTATGTGTATGGTTATTAAAAGATCTTTTCAAAGTATATTTACTGCTTTTGTAAGAATGTATAAAGACACTTTCTGTGAGCAGATTAAATTATTTATGTTTCAATTCTCAGTCTGAAAGAACTAAATGCAGTTTCAAGAATTCAGAAACAATTGCATATATTCTACTTTTGCTCCTTAAAGCCTTTCTTTTTAAATTATTTTTCAATAAATCTTGCAGCTGGGGGCAAGCCAAGTGGTAGAAAGCTAAAGCTGTGCCAGTTCTAAAAACAGGGGAAGGCGGAAGACACAAGAAATTACAGACTCATCAGTCGCAAATTTAGCCTAGGCAAAACAATAAAACAGCTGGTATGAGGCTTGACTAATAAGAAAATAAAGAAAGACATTATAACTAATGGCAAGCAATATAGAATTATGGAAAATAGATTTCCTCTAACTTGATACCTGTTTAGATTAAAGTGCTATTCAGGTTGATGCAAATAATAGTCTCCATGTAACAAACTCTATACAATTTTTCCTTTGAATTCTACTTGATATTACAGAACTGCTTATTGAAATACAGTAAATAGCCCTCAGTAAACAGATGGGGTATTTTCTGGCTATAAATATCACACAGTAATCCAAAATGGTTATGCAGGGCTTGGTTCTTATCCCTTTCATAGCCCAAAGTTTTTAGCCATATCGCATATAAACAAAAAAAACAAAGCCCTATAAAATTATTACCAATCCATATGGAAGAAACAGATTGAAGAAATTATAAATAATGAATGAGATGGAGAGCTCTGTAGTTCTTTTAGTAAGTAGGGCATAAGTAAAGGCTTTCTATAAGGAGATGGAAAATCCTGAATGCAGGAACAAAGAGTGAAAGCTGCACTTCTCCAAGAGGGCTCTGCCTCTGAAGAAGTGACTCTGAGAGACCCATGAAGTTGTATTTTCCTTCTCTACATGTCCAAGCATTCCCTCCAGCTCCTCTTGTAGAAGATTTCTGGTAGTTTCCCCCAACCAGAGCCGGCACAGAAGCAACATTTACTCCAGAGACTTAAGTGGTAGCAGTGTCCATTTTATTGCAGCAGGCATGACTATAGCATGATCCAGTGGCTGAAAATGGAAACTGAACCGCAGAAAACAGGAATTGCACTCTCATTTTTAAACCAAAGTGTAACGAATATTTGCAACAACACTTCAGTGCCTGTGATAGTTTCTCTGACAAGCTTGAATTAAGACTGCTCATAATTTAAACACTGAATTCAGCGAAAGAATTCCTCGGGGCCTATGCTGTATAGGAGGTCAGACTACCTTGTCACAGTGGTACTTCCTCACCTTATAAATATTAATGATAATACCCTCGATATATTTCTTAAAGCCCAGTATCTGGGAAACGTGATTACATGGGATTTTCAACTTCTCTTTAAAAAAATAATAAATTGCATAAAAATAGAACCTACCTTAAGAAAGCAGAAGTCAAATGGAGATAACTTCATACTTCTTATATTTTAAGAAATCTTATAACTTCTGAGCCAGTCTTAAATTCTTTTTCTGTGCATTTCTTGACAAGCCACAGACACTCCAGTTTTCTACTTCATCCCTGGTAGTCCTCCCAGGCAGCAGTACTGATGTGTTTCAGCAAAGAATGTGTCAGATTTATCTATGGGAAGGCAAAACTCTGATTTTCAGTGTAATAATCTGTTTTCTCAGTTCATATTACATAGGAAATGTATGAAATTATCAGGCCTTGTTCTACCTTGCTTGATGGTATCAGGCTATTCTTTCCTCGCATTTTCCTATTACATTAAGTAGGACTTTGCTGTATGGTTATTGCACTCAGAGTCTTTCTTGGAGTCACTTAGGAAAGATGGAGGAGTTCTGGGCTGAGTAAGCAGGTCATTACATACCTTTCAGAAGCATAAATGGCCTTCATGGCTTTAGACTTTGTCTTCTAAGTATTATACTCTTGAAACAATATAAATGAATCCCATAATTAATTATATTGTAACTGTAGAACAAAACTTTTAAAGCAGAAGTAAAATCTCCTGTAAGCAGACCACTCGCTTAAAGATGAATCTTAGCTATAAAATCACCAAACCTGGATATCACTCATGTTTTTTTCCACTCTGATATATGGCATTTCTGAGTTGCTTGTGTGCTGTGGAAGCTGGAACATTTCTTCTTCTGAAAAAGTAGTGACTGGCCTTTTAAAGCTCATGAATGGCCTTTCACTGGGACAGCTCTGTGCAGCTCGGCATGTTACTGCTCCTCTCTTTAACAGTTAACATTCCAAATTTGTCAGAGAAGGGCAGATCAGAATCAGCCCTGGTGTTTCTTCTGCCTTTTTTCAGCTTTTTTTTCCCTCTCTAAATGTAACTGGTAGATAACTAATAGAAGAACATAGCCTTTGTGATATATGTGTAAGGCCATTAATTTGAGTCCCAGAGACGGATGGCTTTCCAATCCACTCTTCTTTGTTGCACTGCATCTGTGATTACCCTGGAGAATAAAAAGAATGAAAAAGTAGCTCCCTCACCTCTATTCTTTATTACTCCAGGCACAGAGTATCATTATCAGTCTTGGAGTTGATATAAGAAGAACCCTCAGGTTGGTTGAAGTACAAGTAATGAAATAGCAGCTAAGATTCCTTTCGGGCCCTCCATCCCCACATGATATCACCTATATGGTTTATTACCAATCACTTTTGGCTATGGAGCCATCAACCAGGATTCAACAGCCTGGAGTATATAAAAGTAAATTCTTAATAATAGTTGAACCTGTGCTTTCTATAATAAAACTTCAAACCTCTTTTCTGGTTAATGCTAATACAGCCTACTCTGTAGGCTGTACTCATAAACAAGCTTATTATTTCCGCCTTCCTATTAAATTAATTAGTGAGGAAATTGCCAAACATTAATAACATGCCAGTAAACATTCAACAGGTGAATGGATTTCTTCAATATGGTGGGTTTTCTTTGTCTCTTACTGCTAATTTAGCACTCATCTTAGGTTGGATTATTTTTCTTATTTGTTGGAATAAATTAAGACCTTGATTGTATCACCCTACTCCTAATTAACTGAAGGGGCAGTAAATTCAAGAAAACCAACTGAAATTAATCTTTTTTTAATTTGTAAAAAAAGGAATTAAAAAGGAAAGTAGATTAATACAAAGTGGGGGAAAAAGTGGGTATCTTGAGACCCTGCTACAGACTTGCCTGCTGAAAGGCAGTGGCTGGATTTGCACTTATAATGCTGAAATCTGGAAAATTCTGCACTCTGTGATAGCCAGCATTGAGTCAGTTCCTATAAACAACAGCTTTATCTGAAACTGCAATTTGGTGAAGCGTCATTTAAGGACATACGACATTTTCTCACCAAAGATCACCATTGTTATAGTGCTTATGCAATAATATGCAATTATGTA
Organism: Psittacus erithacus; assembly: GCA_009867235.2. Taxonomy (NCBI): domain Eukaryota; kingdom Metazoa; phylum Chordata; class Aves; order Psittaciformes; family Psittacidae; genus Psittacus; species Psittacus erithacus. The sequence goes on along the minus strand of WYDI02008660.1, from coordinate 9,389 downwards.
ATAATATGCAAAATTATGCAATAATAGCAAAGCAATATAGCTTTGATATTATTGATTGAAATATAGTAAAGTATGCAAAGTGACATTTAGTGTACTTAAATTATCTTATGTGCCTTATTACTAATGAGAATGGGCAAGATTTAACTTAAGCTTTAGAGATGTGGTCTGAAATGGCTGTCTTTGGTTACACATATTTCATGGAAAGGAACATACATTTTGGGTTGTTTAGGTTATCTCAGGTGCTTCTCTAATGATGACATGAATTGCACTTGAGATATCATTTTTCACTTGATTATGAAGGGAATCCAAGGCGATTTGCTGGGATTTGAACCCCTTATCTTTAAATGCCTAAATTAAGTCAGATTAATCCTTTACAAAATGACTAAGTAAAATTAAAATTCCTTGTGTTTAATAAGTAAAAATGCTTAATATATTTTTTTTGTCAGAGATTTTGACAGAACTCACCAACTAATCTTTCTGTTGGAACAGTGAGACCACTATTATTATTATTACTATTGTTATTAATTACTATTAATTATTATTATATTAGTATTATCAGCATTACTGTGAATATTTTGTTCCCATACTGCCTGATAGCCTGGATCTAGAAGGAATGTCATTAATATGAGATGAGTATCCTGCTATGGATCTTCCCACTGGTGCAGGTACCTCTGTAGAGGTGTGTTCACAGATCCTTAATGTGCTGATGAAATCATGGAGGAAGGACATCTTATCTTCTAGCTTGGCAAAGTGAGATTCCACACGGGCAAATGCTGCATAATGTGCTTATAACAGAGAGAAGATTCAAAATGCAAATCCATCCCTCCTCTCTCTTAGGGGATATAATTTCTGTCTAGTTAAGTTATGAGACCGGAGTGAGTGACATTCTGCTTCTCACATAGTGATGTTTCGCAAAAATAAGTTTATTTTGCAAAAATGCTCTCCTTCACCCATTTTCTGAGCTTCCTGGTACTTTTGAAAGCATAATTTGTGATCCTGATCCTTCATTAGCCAAATCTTGGCTTTCAGTGAGTACATATCACATCCAGTGGTAGGCAAGATCAAGTCATTATTTCCTGAAATTCAAGTTAACCATGGAGAGACTCTCACCTGCTTTCACATTGGGTTTTCACAGTTACATAAGCTTTCATGTGCATATTTTCTAAAACCATCACAATTTAAGTTTCACCTTTTTAAGATGCATTTCAGTGACTGATATTTAAAGGGCAATGAGTAAATGTGAGCTGTGGAGCATACAACTGGAATGTTACATTAATTTGTTTCTAGGTTTCCTTGTGTCACAGAGCACATTATTTCTTTCTGCCCCTCTGCCATACATGCTTTTTATTCTTCAACATTTTCAATGCAACATCACTCCATGTCCTTGTCTGATTGCACCGTTTTCACACCCCTAGCCTTCCTTTTTGCTGTCTGTCACATTCTGCACCTGTACCTGCAAATAAGTGTAAGGAGAATATGAGTTGTAACCTGTGGAATATTTTTTCGATAGATAGTTGAACTTGTCAGAAACATTCTCATAGTAAAATTACAGTTTTCATCATGCCTTTCAGCCATCATGCTGAATGAGAGATATCTGATGACCTCTGAGCTTCCTATTCAACAACTTATTTGTAAAAACGGTGTTTGTCTAAGTGGCTTCCAATCCCTTGGCTAATGTGGCTGGAATTCAGCCATAAGATTCTGTATTTGCAAAAGTATCTCAGATTAGAATTCTGTGAAGAAGTAATAGCAAAATGTAGGATCTTTCTAGAGCTGCAAGACAGGACATGATGCAGACAGCAAGGAAAAAGAGCTTTGCTGGCTGGACATAGTACGGAGAGTAGGAAGATTGCTGAGAATGAAGAGATATATAGATGCAGGTCAGGGAAGCTGCTTTTCAATCATTCCATGAACATGTTGGTTTTTTTTTATCAGTATCACAGTCTCTGGACTATGCACGTATGAGTCTACACTGAATAAACACTATTTATGCAGTAACTGAAGCAGCAAATTCAGGTTCTGTGTTGTTTTTATTTCTGTTCATTCCCTTAGAAACACCTTGAATATTTTCCAGATGCTCAGGTAAACTGGTGTCATACGGTAGTAGCTAAAAGAAAGAAAAGATGAAACAAAATCCTCAGCCAAATTAGTTACATTTAAAGCATTTAAAGCACAGAATGCAAAAGGTAAAAACAGAGCATGGAGCTAGATCTCATGACTTCTCCTCTATCCAGATCACCTCATTTTCCAGTTCTCTCTGTTGCTTACTCAAAGAAGGAAGGCTTCACAGCAGTCCTAGCCAAGTCTTGGATATTTAAAACTTATTTACTTACTCTGCAAGTCTTTATGATAATGGGGATAGTAAGAGCCTTCTCTAATAATTTTATTCCTTTTCTTCATAGCCCTAAATAAGCTATCTATCAAAACAGGAATAAGGGTATGTAGTATGATTTCCCTGTTGCTAACCAATATTTTTTGAGCAATAGGAAACAGCAAAAAGGAGCTTCAAGTCCTGTGATTTTGGCACAGTATTTGGCAGGTAGACAAAAGGTTTGCAGGGGGGTGTCCTGGGTTCAGCAGCAGCAGTTATTTTTTCTCCTTCTCTAGTAGCTGGTGCAGTGCTGTGGTTTTGACTTTCCGCCTGGCAATAGCGCTGATAACACCGATGTTTTTAGCTGCTGTTCAGTAATGTTTACTCTGACCAAAGACTTTCTGAGCCTCATGCTCTGCCAGGGAGGAGAGGAAGCTGGGAGGAAGCAGAGACAGGACACCTGACCCAAACTGACCAAAGAGGTATTCCATACCACAGCACATCATGCCCAATATATAAACTGGGGGCAGTTACCTGAAAGGGCTAGATCACTGCTCGGTAGGGCTGGGTATCAGTCGGTGGGTGGTGAGCAGTTGTAGTCGCTTCCCTTGTTATTTCCCTTATCATTATTATTATTGGTGGTAGTAGCAGTGGTTTGTGTTATACCTTAGTTACTGAACTGTTCTTCTCAACCCGTAGCAGTTGCATTCTTTCGATTCTCCTTCCTATCCCTCCAGGAGCTGGGGGGAGGAAGGTGGGGAATGAGAGACTGCGTGGCTGACTGAGCTTAAACCATGACAGGGGGGTTGAGGCAAAATGGATATTTTCCTTGGTTTTCAAAAGAACACCCCCACCCCTGATTTCTCAATTTGATCCAAAGTGGTGTGCTTGGTTTACTTTTGAAGTTACATAACTATTTCAACTGAACTCTTAACTGTCAGAACAATTAATAAAAGCAAACTGGTGGTGTCAGACAAAAAGTGGAAAAGTTTCCTTCCAAAAGATAACACAATTAATACTGGAAATTTCTCACCATCCCTGAATATCCACTGAATTCAATCATTTTTCCTTTCCAGAGCTATAACCTTGAGAGTTTCCTATTCATCAACGGAATATTACCATTTCCATCTTAAATAGCCAAGGAAACATGAATAACCAACTATTAGGAAATTAGCAATTAAAACAATCAAGGCTAAGGGATACCTAAATCACAACAGTCCAGATCTGAGCCTTTCCATTTCATGTGAACCATTATTAGCAGCTTCAGTGGAAGGGAACACAATCCTGAACAATTCCTTCCATCTTTGGCTGAAAACTGAAGTGTTGTGGAAAAGCTTCATTGAAAGTGCTTATGCTGCAGTCATTTCTTGGAGGGAGAGAGGGGCCGGGATTTAGAGACTGGCACCTTCCAAGAGCATTATACACTGTGTTTGCTTTCGCATGTAAATTTTTTCTTCTGCATCCTTCTGCATCTTTTATTTTGCCTTTTTAATGAACCTAACAATTAGGCAGAGGAAGCAAAAGTAACATAATAGAAATAGTGCAGATTTCACTATTTTTAATAAATTCTTTAGTAAGGGATGTACTTCCTTAGAGACTTGGTATAAACATTTTCTATTTTTCAGAGACAGGAAGGTTTTTAACTGTTTCTTGCCTCTTTGTAGCCATATGAATTTTTTCCATGAGCAAGAGCTGGAGCAGTAAATTCATTGAATCAAAACTGGCAAAGGAAAAATGCTTTAAGGTTCTGAACTACGATGTTTCTGCTCTTGTGACTGACAGCTCCATGGTAACTATGGGCAGCAGAGGATGAATGCATGTTCTTTTCTGCAGTGTCTTCATAGAAGGGCATGGAGATGAAACAGAACTGAGTAGGACTGACGTAGTGGTCTACTGAATATTAAAACTACTTTGAAAAGCTGTGGGGAATTCTTGATCTAACTGAATCTACAGCAATGGTTCCTCTGTGACATAATGGAGCCAGGATTTCATCTTGTAGGAGGCAGAGGAGGCTGTTTCTTTAATACAAAGGTTTCATTTTATTGTACAAATTTAACTGCAAAGATACACATTTTCCTTTCAGCTCTACAGCAGTATCCAAGAGCTACAGAAAGATAATTTTCTATTTTCATTTCACTTCTGTTTTCTGGTTTTATATCCTTAGACTTGGCAGTGCTGAAGACAGAAATCAAACATAAAGCAATTGGAGATGTTGAAAATGATCAGACAATATAAAAATATTAACAGTCTAAATCTGAAGTCTTTTGTTCTCTCCTATTTTTTGTCAATGTATTAATTTTAAGGTCCTACAACATCGCTATGGTCACCAGGGCCCAGACCTCCTGCACAATCCACATCATACTATCTCATCCAAGATGCCCTCCAGTGAAAGAAAATTCTGCTAAACCAATTTTGTTCTCAGGCTGACTCCTATATCAGTCAATGCACAGTTTCTATGGGTAACTCCTTAACAATGTGATTTAGGAATATGACTCACTCCAAGTAGCATCCAGTTCTCATAAGTTTATTGAGGCTTATAGTGTTTTGTTAGTTTTGACCACCATATTGCTATAATAATGCCACAAACAGCTCTCTTTCTCACCCTCCCACTTCTGATTACATCAAAATGCACTGCAGGCAGTAATCACACCTTCTTCATTAAGGGCTGAATGACTGCCTAGCAGATAATTCAACCTGGTAATTCAGTTAATCAAGTTTCAGGGAGTGATAAGCCATCAGGTCTACTAAGGAGTCAAGGAAGCCCTATGGTTCCCTAACTCTGTATAATACGTTGCTGATGTCTTAGAAGTACAAATTCTGGCACTGAACATCTAATATATATCATACACTCAGGAGCTCAGTTTGCCATAAGACAAAATGCTTTTACTAGCTGCCTAAATATACAGGTTCACAAGTGATCTCTTAATAGATTTCCCAGCAGACCTGCTGAGAGGCCTGACATGCTTTCTAATAAAGCTCCTGGTATACTGACTTTATGCCATTTAATTTTCACTCTCAATTCAGTATGGGTTTCCTGATATCTCAAATTAAAAGAGATATGTTGTAGCTCACTATGAATTTAAACTATATGGAATTACTTAGCTTGAACATGCAGTTAAGGCGATAAAGTTTTCTTCAAGCTCTGTATTCAAGTTCTGCACATGTATCAATGCGCAAAATCACAACTAACAAATGCACATGGAAAGTGTGAATTTTTCATGAAACACTCTTGAAGAATCTTAAAACTACAAACTCTCATACTTACTTACTGTTCCCAAAACTTTCGGAAGTCCTGCAGTAAAGACAATTGAACTTAACAGGTTTTATCCTTCTTCCATCTGTGGTTCTGTATCTTTCAGAAGATCAGTAACAGCAGGGTCCAGTTAACAACTGAAAGTGTTAAAATCACTGAAAGTCAAGAAGTGCAAGGTCTGAATACAATTTTTGTTGAATAAGAGCTCCTGGTTCCGTACAATCCACTGAGTTCAGCATTTACCAGTGTTAAAGACATTCACTAATAAAAATTTTCTCCTTGCTAAAAAGTATTGGAGAATATTGTTCAATATGGCATGCAGTTTGGATATTTCAGAAGAGGCAAGAAGAGGTAAGTTTGTTTCACAGAGACCATTTGCTAGTGACAGGAAAAACTCATTCTATCTCTCTTCCCTGATCATCAAATAAATAAATCTACTTCAGAAAATATAGATCTATATATATGGGACCATAATTTGATCTTCTTTACAGTGTAAACTCAACCATATACGTCTAGTATGCTGGTTCAGCATGCAGCAAACTAGAATCAATGTATGTGTATCTGCTTTAATTTACTTAGTAAAAGGAGTCTTAAAGTCTCTCAACTTTTAATTCAATTCAAACATGGTTTTCAGATATAATGTAATGCCTCTGTGCGTAGATCTACAAATGTATATATATATATGTATATCTGCTTCGAAATATACAAAATAATGATTGTAAATGACAGCCACTTATGTTAATGATGTTAAAATTGGTTATATACAGATTTAATCACTGGAACACATCTTTCTGTAATAATTTAGTAGGCTTTTCTCTTTTAAAAGAAAACTTTGTATTTTGACAGATTATAGGGATATTAAAACAGATATTAATTCCACATTTATTGTGCATTAAGTGAATTATGGAACATACTTGTAAAATAAATATTAACACTGAAGTTAATTACTTTTTCAGCACTTAAGGTGAGGAGTGTCTCTAGCTTTTAGATGAAGAAGGCAATGTGTATTTTTTAAAGGTAGACTGATTAGTTATATATCCAAATCATTAAAAAAAACCCTGAATATACTGAGTAGGTTAAACTGTTTCCATGGAAACAAAGGTTAATCAGAGGATCTTTTAAAGTCACCAATTAAAGTGCATACAACAAGCACAAACTGCAAACAAACTGGGAAAGAAAGGAATTGAAAAGTGAGTGCGCTAGTGAGTAGCACTAATTCTTGATCCATCTTCACCAAAATGCATCTAGCACTTTGCGGAACAAATTTAAAATTAATTTTTTAATTTATTTTAATAAAGACTGCTGATATCATAGAAACATAGAATAGTTAGGGTTGGAAAGGACCTTAAGATCATCTAGTTCCAAACCCCCTGCCAAGGGCAGGGATACCTCACACTAAATCATGTCACCCAAATATACATATTTCAGAAGCAGATATGGTCTTATCTACAACTGCTTCAATTTTCTTAATATATCCTTAACATCCTCACATCTGCCAGATCACTGGGTATCTGCTTCGATATGCTTTTGATATGTTTGACATATGTCAAGTATGTGTTTTTCTGGGTCGGGGTTGCATGCAAAGTCAAATGAGTATTTGAGGATGGAAGATCTGTTAGAGATCACTCCTTTCCAGCTGCTTTGGAAGTTTTATCATTTTACAATATCTTGTAACTTTTCTTAAGGAAATTCTTCCATCTCCGGCTGGGCTCAACAGGCCTTTGAAAACCACACAGAAGCAAATGTAGAGAGATCAGAAAACTGTTTTCCCTGCCATGTAAAAATTTGGTGTTTAAATTTTGCTGAGTTCAGCTGCTTTTAAAGAAGAATTGCTGTCACACTTTTCCCAGCTGCCATTTGCACAAATTCTGTCTGTCTGCCAGAGTGACAGCTGAACACAAATGGTTTGTCTGAAGATCTCTCTAGTCTGCCTTCAGAAAGATTAGCAAAGTCCTCCATCAATAACACCTGTAGTAAAAAAGCACTCCTAAAGGGACATGAGAACAGGAGGTGGAGAAGAGCATCTCCTTCCCCCAAAGTCACATGCTGCCTGAACAAATCTGCTCAGATACCTTGTCTGGTAGGTGAAGAATATCAGAGTAAGAAGACTTGTGTTTCCTCCCACTGGTACCTCTGACCAAGAAGTTTGTCCCAGGAGGAATGTTTGTGCTAATCATATGGCTTGAATTGTACAGTAACATTGAGGACAGTGATAAAACTACACTAATAATATTTGATTAAATGATCAAGTGCAGTGTACAATTTGCTACACTTTCTCTTTCTGCATTTTTACAAACATTATTTAGGAAAGCATTATTTAAGAGAACATTATCTGCAAGTGCATCACACAGAATTATCAGATGCTAAAAATAATGTTGTCAATGCAACTTCAATGCAGCTCCTTGAGTATAGTCATATTTCCTTCCTGCCCACCTCTGTGTTCTCAGGTTTCCAGCAATTCATTCTTCTTCACAATGTATTTACTAACATGGAAGTATATCAAGAATAGAAACAAGAAAGCTGAGTGTTGAGGAATGACACTGTTGTTTCAGTTACTACAGAACTGAATGTATAGGAATTTACAGGAAACTATTTTCCTCTGCAGTATTTCTCATGATTTCCAAAAAGGAGCATATTCACATTGCTCATCAAAAACCACATAATATCTGATTTTGGGGTTTTTTTCATCAGTGTTTGAGAGAGAGAATAGAAATGTCTGTCAACATGGGCCCACAGAGTGCTAGTGAATGAAGTTAAATCCAGCTGGTGGCCAGTCACAGGAGTGTTCCCCAGGGCTCAGTGCTGGGTCCAGTTCTGTTCAGTATCTTTATCAATGACCTGGATGAGTGCACCCTCAGTAAGTTTGCAGAGGACACCAAGTTGGCTGGGAATATTGATCTCCTGGAGGGTAGGAAGGCTCTGTAGAGCTATCTGGACAGGCTGGCTTGGTGGCCAGTGGCCAATAGTATGAGTTTCAAGAAGGCAAAGTGCTGGATCCTGCATCTGAGAGACAGCTACCCCATGCAGCACGGGGCTATAGCAGTTAAAAAAGTAAATCACAATGGGACTGATTTTAATTGCTTGGAAAATTGTAACTTTTAAGTATACAAACTAGCTGTTGCATTGCTTGGTTGCAATACATACCTGTTAACCAAAGGTATGTGTGTCATAGAATCATAGAAGAGTTAGGGTTGGAAAAGACCTTAAGATCATCCAGCTCCAACCCCCCTGCCATGGGCAGGGACACCTCCCACTAAACCATGACACCCAAGGCTCTGTCCAGCCTGGCCTTGAACACCACCACGGATGGAGAGTTCACAACTTCCCTGGGCAATCCATTCCAGTGCCTCACCACCCTCACAGTAAAGAACTTCTTCCTTATCTCCAATCTAAACTTCCCCCGCTCAAGTTTGAACCCATTACCCCTTGTCCTATCACTACAGTCCCTAACAAAGAATACCTCCCCAGCATCCCTACAGCCCCCCTTCAGATACTGGAAGGCTCCAATGAGGTCTCCACGCAGCCTTCTCTTCTCTGGGCTGAACAGCCCCAACTTTCTCAGCCTGTCTTCATACAGGAGGTGCTCCAGTGCCCTGATCATCCTCATGGCCTCCTCTGGACTTGTTCCAACAGTTCCATGACCTTTTCATGTTCAGGACACCAGAACTGCACACAATACTCCAAGTGAGGTCTCACGAGAGCAGAGTGGAGGAGCAGGATCACCTCCTTCGACCTGCTGGTCACGCTTCTTTGGATGCAGCCCAGGATACGGTTGGCTTTCTGGGCTGTGAGCACACACTGAAGCCGGCTCATGTTCATTTTCTC
>WYDI02008658.1:0-25615 GCA_009867235.2 Psittacus erithacus | reverse complement strand
AAGAGCTTCTGCCTAAGAGCTCATCTCAGTCTCCCCTCTGGCAGGTTAAAGCCATTCCCCCTTGTCCTGTCCCTACAACCCCTTGTCCAAAGCTCCTCTCCAGGTTTCTTGTAGCCCCTTTAGACACTGGGAGCTGCTCTAAGGTCTCCCTTTCTCTTCTCCAGGCTGAACAACCCCAACTCTTTGCCGTTTGTCAACAGTTTTAATTGGTGGTTCTCTGTGGATTCTGTACCAGTTCTGTCTTTCTGTCTTCTACTGTGCCTTGTTATGGAAAGGCCTCTGTGCCAGATTCAGCAACTTGATTTCCTTGCCTTTTTTCTAATTCCTTTTTGGTTTTCCCTTGCAGAAGGAAGTGCATGAGGACATTGAAGCTGTACGTGAGCAAACCCAGCAATCGGAAAGCAGAGCCACAACAAGCAGGGAATCTGAGGGGCTGAAATCACAGCTGGAGGAGGAAAGGAGGAAAGTGGCCAAGATTGAAGAGGACCTGGAGGAGCACAGAAACAAGCTGCTCACGTTGAAGACTCAGAAGCCCATTGAAAAAGTGGAAGAAAAGGAGGTGATAGAATATTACAGAGACCCACAGGTGGAAAGCAACCTGTCTAAGATGGCACAGCAGATTGAAGAGGAAGGCAAAAAGAGGCAGAGGTTGCAAGAAGACATTGACTTGATGAGCCGGAAGCTTGCCCAGATGGAGAGTGAGAAGAAAGACATTCCTGCCCAGCTCCTCACCAAAGAGATCACAAAAATTGAGAGAGATCCAAGCCTAGAGAGCCAAGCAGCCAGTCTTCGTCAGGAGATCAAACGTCTCCAGGAGGAAAGCTTGGCTGCTGCTTCTGAACTTGAGCAGCACAAGAGAGAGCTGCACACGCTGGAGCGAAAGCAGCCCAACATCCGAGAGAAAGTGGTGGTGAAGGAGCTGATCAAACTGGAGAAAAACCCAGAAATGCTCAAGTCTGTGAGGACCCTGCAGCTACAAATTGATGAGGAGTCCTTCAAGAGGAAGTCTGCAGAGGAAGCCATAGTGAAAGTGAAGAACAAGATTGAGGAGGTGGAAAGACTCATTGAAATGGCAGAACCCAAAATTATTGTTAAGGAAGTGAAGCAGGTAGAGCAGGACCCGGAGTTATTGAGAGAGTCTTCCAAGCTGAAAACTCTGATTGAAGAAGAGAGGAGCAAAAACGTGATGCTTACAGGTGAGCTGGGAGAGCTGCAGAGCCAGTACAGTATCGCAGAGAAGCAAAAACCAAGGGTAGAGGTTAAAGAGAGGGTCAATGAGATTTTCCTGGTGGATCCTGAGACAGAGCGGCAAATTGCACACCTGAAAAGGGAGCTGCAGGAAGTTACTCTGAAAAGGACAAAGGTTGACAGTGAAGTGGAAGAGGCCTTAGCAGAGCTCAATGTCCTCAGGTCACAGAAACCAGTGGTGGAACTTAAGGAGGTTATAGAAGAGGTGGTGAAACATGAGAAGAGTCCAGAGATTCTTAGAGAAATAGACAGGCTGAAAGAGCAGCTCAATGAACTAGTGAACACCAATGGCAGGACCCAGGAGCAGCTCATTAGGCTGCAAGGTGAAAGAGATGAATGGAAGAGGGAAAGATCCAAGGTGGAAACCAAACTAGTCAACAAGGAAGTAATTCGCTATGAGAATGATCCACTCTTAGAAAAAGAAGCTGATCGCCTCCGTCAAGAGGTGCGTAACATGTCTCAAAAGAGGAGAGCTGCAGAGGATGCAATCTATGACTTGCAGAATAAATACATGCTACTGGAGAGGAGAAAGCCAGAGGAGAAGGTAGTAGTTCAAGAGGTGATACTGACTCAAAAGGATCCGAAGCTCCGAGATGAGCACAACAGGCTGAGCAGGAGTCTGGATGAGGAGGTGAGCAATAGGCGTCGTCTGGAACGTGACGTGCAGCAGGTTCGTGCGCTGGTGGAAGAGCAGGAGAAGTTGCTCAACTTTCAGGAGGATCGAAGCAAGAGGCTTGCACTGGAGAAGGAGATGAGACAAATTACACTGAGAATAAAGGAGCTGGAGGAGAGCCCAGCCCCAGTGCAAGAAAAGATCATTATGGAAGAAGTGGTCAAGTTGGAGAAGGATCCAGTTCTTGAGCAGTCTGCTAGCAACCTACGCTTGGAGCTGGACCGTGAGAAGATGGAAGTGCTGAACTTGCAGAGAGAATGTAAGAACCTGCAGATGCAAGTTGACGTCCTGCAGAAAACAAAATCCCAGGAGAAGACCATTTACAAGGAAGTGATTCGAGTAGAAAAGGACAGAGCACTGGAGAGTGAACGTGCGCGCATCTGGGAGCTGCTGAACAGGGAGAGGGGAGCCAAGCAAAAGGCAGAAGAGGAGGTGCGGCGGCTTAGGGAGAAGATTGAGAGAGCTGAAGGCATGAAGAGGACATGGGCTCGTGAAGAGACGGAGCTGCAGAAAGCCAGGAACCTGGCCATCCAGGAGAGAGCCAGCTTGGAGAGTGAACTGCGGGAGCTGGAGAGGCAGAAACAACAGAAAGTCCTCTTCCTGAGGGAGGAGTCCAAACTGCTTAACCAACGGACAGAGAATGACAGGCAGAAGAAGAAGCAGCTGCAACATGAGTTCTCCCTGCTGGAGGCAGACATCCTTAGGGAGAAAGATCAGATTTACAACAAAGAGAGGTTCATTCGAGATCTCCAGTCAAGGGTCAACCGGGAAGAAATTAACCATGAGACCCAGATGAGAGAGACAAACCTCTCCACCAAGATCTCTATCTTGGACCCTGACACAGGGAAGGATATGTCCCCTTACGAGGCCTATAAGAGAGGTATTATAGACAGGGGTCAGTACATCCAGCTGCAAGAGCTGGAGTGTGACTGGGAGGAAATCACTACCCTGGGCCCAAATGGGGAAGTCTCATTGCTTCTTGACAAGAAAAGTGGGAAGCAGTACTCCATTGATGATGCACTAAGGCTGAGGAGGATCACAAAGGAGGAATATCAGCTCTACCGGGATGGCAAGATTCCCATCTCTGAATTTGCCTTGCTGGTGGCTGGGGAATCCAAGCCTCCCTCCTCCCTCTCTATTGGTTCCATCATCTCCAAATCTCCAGTCTCATCACCCACCACTCACCAAAACCAAAGCTTCTTCCCCTCAGCCTCACAGAAGGGCTTCTGTGATGATACATCCCCCATTGCTGGGGTGTATGACACCACCACCGACACCAAGTACAACATCAAGACTGCTGTTGTAAAGAAGTTGCTTGATCCCATGACGGCTCAGAAGCTTCTGGAAGCCCAGGCTGCCACAGGGGGCATCATAGACCTCATTTCTCGGGACCGGTTCTCAGTCCATAAGGCAGTTGAGAGGGGGCTGATTGACAGGACCTACATGCAGAGACTGCTTAATGCCCAGAAAGCTTTCACAGGGATTGAGGACCCAGTGACCAAGCGGAGGCTGTCTGTGGGGGAAGCAGTTCAGAAGGGATGGATAACCAAGGAGAGTGCTTTCCCCTATCTGGAGGTCCAGCATCTAACTGGAGGGCTCATCGATCCCAAGAAAACCGGTCGCATCCCTGTACTGGAAGCTGTCCAGACGGGGATGATAACAGGCAACCTGGCCAACAGGCTCCAGGATGAGTCCAACTATGAAAAGGATCTCATTGATCCTATCACTAAAGAGAAGATAAATTACAAGGAGGCCATGGCCCTGTGCCAGAAGGATTCTCTGAGCAGCTTCCTGCTGCTCCCAGCCACCTCAGAGGGTTATCAGCACTACCACCAGGCAAGCCGTTCCCCCAGGCTCTCACGGTTCAGGCACTGAATGGATTCAGGCACATACTGGATCTGGTTCCTTCAGGAGTTCATCCCTTCAAAACACCCCTCCCCATGGAGGCAGCAGCGATCACAGGAACAGAGCATCTAGCATTTAGGGCTGCACACTCTTCTATCTTAGCTATCTGCTTCCCAATGCAGCTTGGCCGTGCGAGGAAGAAAGTGTGATCGTGAGTGTGTAAAAGGGGTCTCCACAGCCCCCCGGGTGCTGCTGTGACAGCAAAGGGGAGTTGATTGTGAGAACTCCACTGGCAGTAGGTTAAATGTGGTTTTGCCTAGAAAGGAGGAAGAGCCAGAGCATTTTCTAGTTGGGTCATTCTTCTGCATGCAATAAACATAGAAAGTGTGTCTCTGTGGCTGTGTGGTCTCTGCAGGCTGAGGTGCAAAGTGGCTGAGGACATGGCTCCACTGTGGAGTGTCCCCTGGCTTTGTGGGATGAGAAAAGGAGTTTCTATTGAGATGGGCTGCTTTTCTCCCTCTCCCGTGGGCTCTTTTAACTGACATTGGGAACTCTAACACACCCAAAATAATCCATAAGGGTAGAGGTTTCCTCCCTCTCCTTCCCCCATCAGGGCAGCAGCATAGGCTCTATTTCATATATCCTAGCTGGGATTTGAAGTCTGGGCTCCAAGAAGAAATTGTTCTCATGCTGGCAAGCTCAGCACAGTCACAGGTCCAGTTTCCTTCCTGCTGGTAGGTAGTGGTAGTGCTCAACAGTAACAGTCGAGTCCCGTATAGAAATGCCATTTCCAGTCCAAGATCTGCCTGGGCTCTGTCCCATTCCCTGCAGGGTCTGTGTTTATTGTCAGGCCCATGGCTGATATCTGTGGTCATCTCAGCTGCCATGATCAATGCAGGGCAATTTGTTGGTTTACAGTGGGGAAAACTCATGCACACACCCTACAGCATCCGTGCATTCCCAGCCTGTTTCCTCTTGGTAGAGCACTGCTGCAACACGACGCACTGCACCCCCCTCCTGGCTGGTCTGGACCAGGGGACACATCAGCAGAGAAATTCTGGCTTGACCTCCTGCCAAGGCAAACCCAGCAGCCCTTGGAGCACAGGTAATACAGGCAGATGAGGATCACATCCCAGCACAACCAGTGTGGGTCCCAGCTCCTCAAAGCTGCTGAGAGCCACCTTGCTCTGCTCCAGATTTCTCCTCTTGGCTGGCTGAATGCTGGGAAGATCCATCAGCAGCAGGGCTGCTGCCTTCCTGCAGTTCACCTCTGCCCAGCAGGCGAGTTTCCTTCAGCCTTCCCTTGCCCAGTTCCATGGGACTGCCCCTCTTGCCAAGGAGATAGAACAGTGCTTGCTTTTAATGCACAATGTTCACGTGATGACTCTTTCCTGACAGTGCTAATTAAATGCTTCTGGGGAAATGCTCTGTAACTGAAGGACTGGGAGGCCTGGTAATGAGGCAGTCAGTTAATTAGTGTGGATAAAGTATTCCCCAGCTGTGAGATGGGAGGTGGTCACCCAGGGCTGGATGAAGGCATTAAGGGATGATCAAGTGCCTGAGTAGCCTCAATTCAACGCTGGTCTGCCTTTACTTTCTGAATAAAACCCCACTAAAAATCTTTTCCTTTGGTACCAAGTGGTCCTCACCTGCAGAAAGTAGCTGGTATCATGTATTCCTGATGTGTCTGTAGGAAGCACCACACGGCCATAGAGGTTCTCCAGAGCCTGGGTGGGTTGTGAGTTGCTCAGCAGCCACGTAGTGCTTTTCCTCCCTTCCTGTGTATCACAGCTTTCCCAGAGTGGGTGTTTCAACACAGCTATTTTGTTGACAGTGGGGTTGGGTCATAAATATTTGAAATTCAGGCTGTTGCTTCATTTTATTGGGCTAGATGAGCTGTAGTGTTTGTTTTTTTTAATGTTTCTGGTCTGGAAGAAGGCTGTATGGAGACTTCAGAGCAGCTTCCAGTATCTGAAGGGAGCTACAAGGATGCTGGAGAGGGACTCTTCATCAGGGACTGTAGGGATAGGACAAGGGGTGATGGGTTCAAACTGAAACAGGGAAAGTTCAGGATAGATCTAAGGCAGAAGCTCTTCCCTGTGAGGGTGGTGAGGCGCTGGCACAGGGTGCCCAGAGAAGTGGTAAATGCTCCATCCCTGGCAGTGTTCAAGGCCGGGTTTGACAGAGCCTTGGGCAACATTGTCTTTTGTGAGGCATCCCTGCCTGTAGCAGGGAGTTAGAACTAGATGATCTTAAGGTCCTTTCTAATATGAACCATTCTATGATTTTATGAATGTCCTTGGGATTTGTTTTTTAATGCAGATCTTAAGAAAACAAACCAAAAAGCAACCTCTTCTGAAAACAGCTTGTCTGGTACAACACAAGCATTTGCTTGCATAGAGCAAACAACAGAGTATTGTCTCTACAAAATGAAATAACCTAAAAAAATATATGCAAGGGCAGGGAAATGAGGCCCATAGCAGAACTCATCCATGTCTCACAAATGTGCCCCTGTGAGCTGGATGTTGTCACATACAGGTTATGAGGTACTGCAGGAGCACAGCTTCTAGATCTTCCTGCTACACAGCTCTGGAGGCTGCTGCTGAGCCCAGCCCAGGGGTAGGTGAGCAACATGTCCCAGGGTTTCACTGTAGGGATCTGTCAGATGTTGTCCCAGGGTTTCACTGTTGGGATGTGTCAGGAGTTGTCCTAGGGTTTCGCTGCTGGGATCTGTCAGAAGGTGTGGCTGCTGCAATAGGGACTCTAAAGGTCTTTTTGATGTCAGGAATTAAGCAGAGCCACCCGCTGTCTTGTGTTGGGTGGAGAGGAGGAATGAATGATGGAGGATGCCAAAGGACAGCTGAACTTGGCTTTAGACAGGCAGGTCTTGGGCTGAGAGGGCTTTTCAGAAGGCACTGTAAAGCTTTCCCTGCCCTGTGCAAGTTCTCTGGTATGTGGTATGTGCGAAAGGAGAGTGTTGCTACAGCTCTGTCTGCCCCTCTCCTTTACTGCAGTGTTTATCTGTCATGGAAGTCTAAGAATGTGATGGCTTTTGGGATAGCATTTTTATGCTGAAATCAGTTCTGAGGATCACAGTCATTAGGAGGGCACGTATGAGAGTGCATGAAAAGCAGAAGCACAGAAGTTTGTCTTTCCTACATTGAAAATCTGTCTTTTGGGTATTTAAAAAGTAGAACATAACTGAACTGGTTTGTGGGAACCTTTGATGGAAAGCAAGACCATCTTACCATATTGAGACAGCACTAGCCTGCAAAACCATCAGCCCCATCTCCACAATGGAAGTGAGAGCACATCTCTGCACCTGCCAAGGGTTTGGGCTGGAAACCATAAAAGGAAGAGTACAGGAGATAAGAAAAAGACAAGAGCTCTGTGGAAAAAAGGATGAGCTAGACCATGCTGCCTCACACAAGAACTCTGTGGAAAAAAGGATGAGCCAGATGTGCTGCCTCACTAGCCGATGGGCTGTCCCAACCAAAGAACAAACGCCAAGGCTTCTGAACAAATGCCAAGCCTTTATTTTTCTTCTGTACTGAAAAGAAAAAGAAAAGATGTAAACACAACACCAAAAGTTAGGGACAATTCTCCAATCTTTTGAACAGCAAAAAACATTTTCAAGATAATAAAGTGAAGGAAACAGCATTATGTCTGGACCAATGGCGGACAGTGTTCTAGCTCTTACTGTTTCCTGTTTCCAGCCATATGCAGTAAGTGCTTTATGTTAACTGGATCTTTCGGATTCTTGGTCCCAGCTAAGGTGCAAATTAAGACATCATATAGTGCATTTCAGCTTGTGAAAGAGCAGAATGTCAGCTCTGCTAAACAGCTCAGATTAAACAACTTGTCTAGTGCTGTCAAGCCAAGGCTTTGGTAACAGCAGCAAAGCAGTGAATTGCTCCCCTCCCCACAGCGGAGCTCCGGCACACCCTGCTGTCAGAAACTGCCACCGGCACACCTCGGGATGCGCCCGTGCTGGGGATTCGGGAATGACTCCAGCGCTGGCAGACGTCACTGTGTCACCTTAGCTCACTAATGCAAGGACAAACCTCTGAAAGATGCTCTCTCACCTACATTTCAGTGTTTTACACTGATAAATACTCCCCCACTTTTGCAAGTGACCTATTTAAAAGAGTTCTACCGGCTGTAACTCAAACTTTCCCCCAGCAACAGGCTGAGAGTCTCTAAATGCAAGAATGTCCCCTCCAGGCTTCTCAGGAGAAGGGATCCCAACTGTGTTTTCTCATCTGCAGCGTTTCTGCAGCACACGTTGCTCTTCAGGCTTCTGAGGGCTTCTCTGAAAGAAGTACTGGTGACTGAGGGCTGCCTTTGCTGAGATGCGCCTGCTGGGGTCATACAGGAGCAATTGCTGCCAAGAGGAAACCCAGAATTAGCAGTTTAAAAACAAAGTGATGGATTGTACCTGCATGTGGCTGGCCCTAGATGCAGATGTTGGTCCTGCTTTTCCTCCCCTCCTGGCTTTCAGCGTAACCCACAGCTGGAGTTACCATGGGAATTATGGTAGAAGGGTTTCTTGACCCTCAATGCAGTGGTTTCCTAGAGGAACCTGCAATGACAGTCCTGCCTTAGAGCCAGGACTGAGCCCTGTTTGATGATTTGGTATTTCTGCAATGGCAGAGATGAGCATTAGAGCCATATCAGCTAATGCACATCCAGGTAAATCAGTCCCAAATGTCCCTGTTCTTTTCCCAGTTTGAAAAGGTCCTGCATGTCCCAGGGTCTTGTTCTGATAACTCTGTGGTCAGAACAGAGTCCCTAAAAATAGTGCGCTTGTTACTCACCACCAGTAAGTCTCTACCATCTCGATCTAAGCTGGGAAAAATTTCCATCATCTCCTTCCTTGCCCACTGGGGAAAGTTCTCCTTGTAGTCAGGCAGCTGGGTCACTCCAGGCCAGGTCGCCTCAGTGGGAGTGCCCAGAGTGCGAAAGATCCGGAAGAGCTGATCGATCTCAGAGTCGCCTGGAAACAGAGCCTTCCTGGTCACCTGCAGGGGAAAGAAAAGCCAACTCCCACCTTTCTATCAGCTCTATTTCCTGCAGTAAACAACCCTATGTCCCAGCAGATGCAAACAACAGACTAGGCAGTTGGTGGGAAAGTCACAGGTGTCTGGCTGCTTGTCTCCAGCTCCTCTCCATGGATCCATGCTTCCCCTGAGGCTGTTTCCCTTTCAGCCAGTTCCTTATCCCTCTGTCTCCAGTTTCCTAACACCCGTTCTTGCCGGTTAGCTCCTTCTCCTCCTCCTTGCCCAGGCTCTGCTGCTTGGCAGCTCCAGGGGCTTTGGGAGCTAGGGATAGTGCTATTACACTGCAGGGATAACAAGAGCTCTTCAAAGTGGTGTATGGACCCCCAGGAGAGCCACTCTGTCGTGCTATGAGAGTGTTAGTTCTCTGCAGCCTATTATGGGGACATCTGCAAGAGGCATCTCTTCCCAGGATCAAAATGCTGCAGCAAAAAGATTGACGTTGCCCCTTCTGCAAGGGGAAGCACCAAATTCCTGCCTACCTGGAACTGCAGCCAGACTACAGAGGCTTTGCCTTCTGCCAGGCCCCTGAGGGTGGCAGATTTCCTTCTGAACCCACAGTTAAAGATCAGCTAATCCTCATAGAATCATAGAAAGGTTTCAGTTGGAAAGGAAATTAAGATCATCTTTAGTGTACTTCCCATAAAACACACCCCAGCACAGGGTGGGACCACACTATCACAGATGCTCTATGTCTTGCCCCTTCTTCCCCACTTCCCATTGCAGCTGCATCCTCCCTGCTCATTAAAAAGGCTATTTAAACCCATTCTACCATTTCTGCAAAGATGCAGCCGACGCTCCAGATATCCACAGGGGTTGAGTAAAATTTGCATCCCAACAGTATTTCAGGGGCTCGGTACCACAGAGTCACTACCTGGCAAGGAACAAAGAAACAAGCTTTGGTTGTTCCCCTGGATGAAACCAGAGGCATGGGATCCTCTCTTCTCAGCTGTAATGCAGTGACTGTACAAATCAGAGCATGCCAAGGCCATGCTGAATTAACAAATACCTTAGTGACAGTGAGATTAGGATTAACAGATCATCCTTCAATAGGAGCCTCTGCAACAAATAAATATACCCAATGCAGAGAAGGTGGGAACCCAGCTTGCAGACAGGCTAGGGTAGAAGCAGTCAGCACACTTTGTGGGACATGAGGTAGCCCTGTAGCTGCAGATGATATTAACAGCAAGTGCCTGGGCAGGTCTGTGCCTCCGTTATGGATGAGTAACTTACGATGCTGCTTTTGTTCAAGCACTATGGATTGTGTATCACGCTGTCAGGTGGCAGAGAGCCTCAACAGTACCTCATGAGTGTACGTGCGCAGGGGGACACCAAAGGCTCTTGCCAGCCCAAAATCAGCCAGCTTGATTACTCCTGCTTCGTTAATCAGCAAGTTCTGTGGCTTCAAGTCCCTGTGGATGACTCTATGTGAGTGGCAGAAGCTCACACCCTGCAGCAGCTGGAAAAGGTAGTTCTATGGAGAGAAAAGATTTCAGACAAGGCCACAGTAAAACTGCTTTGAAGGCTGGATCTCATTTAGCCTGAACGGGCAAACAGACCTTGCTATAATGCAACACTAGACTACTCAGAGACCCACACAAACTGCTCCCACCCTACATGAAGACAGCCAGCCTCCAATCCAGTGGCAGTTCCTTCCACACATCCATTACTCTGTAACAAGGCAATTAGTAACAGATCCTTCTGTTGTCCTTTTAAGAGCAGTCTGTGCTGCAGCGAGAGGAGCTGGAAAGCCTGGAAACAGCTGGGAAACAAATGCACTGAGCAATAGTGTCATGAGGGTTTCCCAGCTGAAATGTTTGAGATCTGAGAGGTTGTCCCCAGCCAAGGAGGAGTCTCTTCAGATGCAGTCTGGGTATGAGCAGCTCAGTGCCGGCTTTGCCCAGCAGAAGGCAGCAAGGACACATGCCGTCTGCCCTGCCTGTTAGCATTCCTTCCACACTGTACCTTGACTAAGCTTAAAGGAAGCCCTCTGGTTTGGGATGAGTCCATGTATTTCTTCAGGTCCTGATTCAGATACTCAAACACCAGATAGAGCTTCTTCTGGCTGTGTATGACATCCAGGAGCCTGCAAAAGAAACGCAAGTGCGCCCTTCGGTACCTTTCAGCGCCTCCTCCAGACCCAGAAATCCCTGCTCCCACAGGCTGCTCTGCTCTGCGGGTCCTGTGGAGCTGGGAGAGGCAGATGCAAAAGCAGAATCTAGCATAGGATGGCAGCAGCCTGGACCAGCCTGTGTTGCTGGAGTGAAGTAGCAGTGCTGTGAGCTATTGCTGGGAACCAGGCAGTGTAAATGATTCCTGTGTTTTCCTCTTTATTTTGCTCCTGTCCTGCAGACAGGAAGGACAGGAAAACCACTCCTGCTGCCTGTACCCAGAGCTCCCGGAGCAGGAGCTCATCAGTGAGCTGGTGGGGAGGGTTCATCCAAGTCTTACCTTACTATGTTGGGATGCTTCAGCTCCTTCAGCAGTGAGATTTCTCGGATTGCAGTGCTGGGGACACCCTCCGTGTCCCTGCGGCAGAGACAGGCTGCATAGCACCCACCCCCCAGGATCCCACAGCCCGTGTCCCTTCTCCCTCCCACTGGACCCCATCGCCCTGTGTGGGGCAGCGTGTCTCACGCTGAGCACCCTCAGTTTGGGATGGAGCCGTGTGTGAGGCAGGCTGGAATGAGGCAGCGGGAAATGGAGCCGTGGGGGAAGAGAAGGAAGGGGTGGTCTTAGCGCAGACTCTGAGGCAGAACCGGTTTTAGAGCACCTGAGGGCGCACTTGGAGAAGTGACAGTGGTTGAGATGCCTGAGCCTTGAAGTTGCCTCTGAGGGAGATGGAGCCTTGCCGGGCACCATGCCCCTGGACACCTCCCAAAATGGTGGCTACCTCCCCCTGCCCTGTGCTGTGAAGCCAGAGCCACGCAGGGCCAGGTCAGGCCCTAGCTGCTTGCATGAGCTGATGAGACACTTTTTTTCCTCATGTCAGGCTTTTTTGAGCCTCTTGCCCCATTTTGGACAATGGGCAGGGCTCAGGACCCTCCTGCTCACTCCCATGGCAGGCCTTAGGCCCCAGAGGAGCCATTTGCCTTCCTCACCCCCCTCTTGCCTCAGCACCCTGTGCATGGCATTCCTGGGCCACGGGCTTTTCCCCACTCACGAGTCCAAGCGGATCTTCTTGAGGGCCACCAGCTGCCCCGTGCGCTTGTTGCGAGCCTTGTACACCACGCCATAGGTGCCCTCCCCAATCTTCTCCAGCTTCTGAAACACCTCCTGGAAGGGGTCCATGGTGCTGCCGCTGCCTCGCGATGGCAGCGGGGCTGGCTGGCACTGCTTTCTGAGGAGAAAAAGGAAGCAGTGGGGAAAACCTACAGCCAAATGTGTGTGGAAGGGGTTTGCTCTTCCCCTGAGCTGCCCTTGGGGTCTGGGTCCCCTCTTGCCGCAGTGCCAGCACAGGGACCAGCCTTCGGCTGAGGCAGCAGCAGGCAGACTGAGCCTGGTCACGCTGGTGGGGCTCTGGGGGCTGTTTGGGGGTCTTCAAGCACACCCAGAAAGCCAAATACTCCGTGCACCAACCAGTACTGGTTGCAGTGTGACCCACAGCGTGCTGGCTAAAGCAAAACCAGAGCAAAATGGAGGCAAAGGGCGCTTTGGGCCTGCGGGCCAGGCACAGGGACTGCGCAGCGCTGAGGGAGGCTCTTCAGCCCTTTGTACACTGCCTGGCACCAAGGCGATGCAGGGAACAAGGAAGGTTCCCTGGGGCATGCTCAGGTCAAACATACAGCAGAAATGTCTTTTTTTTTCTTCATTTTTTGTTCCATGTGTCTGTTTTCTCTTGCGCAATTGTCCCTTGAAGCTTCCCACTGTGGGCTGTGCCAGTCAGCCTTTCGGAAGATGTCCTTGGGGGGTTAATCATGAACTTGATAGCTGACAGCAGGATTAAAAAACCATTATAAATATCATATATATATGATATGCATATATGTATGCATATATAAATATATATGCATATATAAAAATATATATGCACATATAAATATCATGCATGGTGGCACGCAGACAGACAGAGCCATTGGGCCCGTCCTCTGGAAAGCTTGGGGGTTCCATGTCTCTGGGTGGGCACAGCAGGACGTGGGTGCGTGGGTCCACAGCGCAGACCCCAACTTTTAGGTGACTTCCAAAGGACTGATTTAACCCATTGCTGAGCCAGCTTAAAGTCTTTGTGCAGATGAGCCTGATCTTTGCCAATTTGAAAGAACCAAAGTGCGGTTGTTCTGTGGCTGAAGAGGGATCCACATGGCTACAGCCAACTCCAGTGTGGGTTCCCCAGTGGCTTGTGAAGGTTGAATTTGTACTCATGTCTCCACTTGGAGTCACTGCTAAATTTGCTCTCCTCTTCAGGGCGGGTTGATTTTCTGGTTGCGGTTTTCTTCGTAACACTTGTAGGGATCTGGTATTTTGGCTGTTCCCAGTGCTGGCATTGTGGCTATTCCCAACTCTCTGGCAAACCTGGCCATTTGGATAAAATTTAAGTATGGGGAGGAAGGTAGGAGAAGAGATGAGATGTAAACATAAACCCGTCATGACAGGCTCATCACTGTCTCTTACCAGAACCAGGTTAAAATCTTGGCTCTTGAGTTCATGTTTTTGGACTTGGGCAGAACAAAGTGTGCTGAGGCAGGGGGTTTGTATTTCTGTAACTGTGAATGAAAAACGTAAGGCTAAACTCAGATTAAAGATTACAGAATGCACTGTAATTACTGAGCTATCTCAGGCCCTTGAATCAAGCCTGCTGGTAACAGGGGACTTTGCCAATACCTGGTGTGTTTTGATCTGCTGCTGTGCACTGTACTGCTTCAGTCCCTATTTTCGGAACATTTCATCAGCAAAAAGCAGAAAAGGCTGAATTCTGCCTGCAAACCACAGTCCCAGCTACCTCCAGGTCCGGGGATTCCTATAGCACAGGAGCCTCCTCTCTTGCACTAACTTATTCTCATCTCACATTAGGGATTTTCTGTCTTGTTGATGGTTTAGTTCTGCTAGGTGGGCTTGCACCATGTTCTTAAACCAGAGTGGTTCTGATGTAACTTCACCTCCTCTTCCTGCAACTTTTTCAAAGCCAAGCACTTCCTTACACACCCAGTGCTGAGGAGGAGGCAAACTGCATATCGCCAAGTTTTCTTACATCATCCATCCAGCAAATCCAGGCATTTCTGCAAGATCTTTGCCTTATGCATTTGCCTTAGCAAGAAAGAGGATTTCAATCAATAAAAGACAGGCTGCCTTCTTTTTTAATCTTTATTTAGGAATATATCAATCAAAAGCTTCAAAAAAGTGATTTAAGGCTCCTAAACTTAGTTGTGTCAAGGAAGAAAGTCAAGTTGTGATTCTCAGGGCATTGCAAATATGTTTTTAGAGTTAAAATTGCCCCCCCCCTTGTACACCAGCTCCTGAAAACCTGAAGAGGCAGTGCTGCTGGAAATAGTAACACTTTGTTTTGCTGGTTTCTTTGTCGGTCAGCGCAGACCTGTGAGTGTTTTCCCAGGAATGCACCTGTATGGAAGCTGAGTCATGGTAACCAAACATATGGAGTCATGGACCTGCAGCCATGCAGGGCTCATGAACTTTGTGCTAATGTCCTTCACCCTCTATCTGCCAACAGCCCATAAACTGCTGAGCTTCGAGAGTAAGTTGCCTAATTCCAAGTTCAGAGACTTCCCCTGTTTCTGACCTCTCCAAGCCTTGCATTACAAAAGGACCAGTACAACCCAAGCGCTCCCCTTCCTTAACCACCCTTTTTAAACAAACCAACCTCCTTCCCAGAGGTTATTTTCAGTGATGACACCTGCATGAACGGACAACCCACAGGCACATACTGACTCACACAGTCTTCAAGTGTTTCTCTCCTAGTGACTTGACTTTGCTATTTACCGCAGCAAACCTCAGCATGTTGCAAACCCACCTTCTAAATTTACTTTTAACATAGCTGTTGCAAATGGCAGTGCAAGGACCAGCACATGGCTGGTCTCAGAGCTGCTGCCAGGATGTGCTCTTTCCCATCTTCTTCTCCTGCCTCTCGCTGAAGTATTTCCTCTGCTCCTGTATGGCTTGTTCCAGCAAGGGCACGTTCAGCCCTTCCACACAGGTCAATATTCGTGCCTTTACCACGGGACCCTCACCTGGGAAAAACAGGAAGTTTCTGTATAAAGAAAACCAGATGGAGCCGCTCAGAGGCAAACAGAGAGGTTCCCTCAGGCAGCATATGGCTCCAGCTGGCCAAATAATCATAGCCTGAGAACTTGCAGGAGACTGGACCAGCCACCAACGTGAGCAGCAGGCCCAGGAGCAGGTTAATTTAGTGATGCACTTTCCTTCTGCCATGTTGGCTACAAAATGCTGACACCATGCTCTCCATGCACTGGGGAACACTGAGCCTAGGACATGCCAATGCCTACCATGCGGCATCTGTTTACTTCACGACTGGATGAAGTTTGGATTTCCCTGTCTGAAAAGCACCAGGGATGGGTTCTAAGCTCATTTCTGAATGCCTCCATGCAGATGAGGACAGAACAAAGCTAGGCTTAGAAAGGCTTAATGTTGACTATAACTGACATTGGCAGCATTCAAATGGTAAGAGAGATGCACAAAAGAGGCCAAACTCTGGTGACACAGCCACCATCTCAGCCTGCTCTCCTTCCAGCCCTGCAAAATGGGGACAACTCACTCCTAAGCTGTGATGAACAAAGTAGTATGTCTTTCTAAAGGAATGCTGCAGCAGTGGCTTAGCTGGTTACTCACTCAATGCCATGTGCAGTGTGGTGTTCCGCATGCCACTGAAGGTTTCAATGGCACAAATGCGAACACTTGTTGCCAGGTGTGGGCAAGACAACACTTGGGATTTGCTTCCCAACCACACGGCCCAGCCCAGATCAAGTCCCCAGGCAAAAAACCGTGCAGCTGGAGTAATGCTCAGGGCACCCCAGGGAAGGACATAACAGGGTGCCCTGTTACACAACAGAGCCTGCTGCATTCCTCACGCCCAGTGTATGAGGGCAGGGATATAATCAGAGCCTTTCAAGGAAGGCAAAGACCAACCTAGCCAGCTCACAGTGAGGTATTGCTGCAATCAGCCACATCTGGAGTGAAGATGATATGGTGGCGGGCAATGATGCCAGAAGGCTCCAGCACAGGTTTCAACAACCCAGCAATGCTGCTGAGGTGCTTCTTTCTTAGAACAAAATCTGTGCCAGAGCATCAGATTTTCACCAAAATAATGGTGGTGGCTCCTCTTATGGTCAATCGGGAGAGACAGGCTGCTCCTGCCCTGAACCACACACTTGTGTGACCAGAGGCTTGCCTTGGCCAATGCCAACCTCAGGGACAGTGTGTCTCACCGTGCACACAGGGAGCCATGAAGAAGCTGTTGAACAGCAAAGGGCACAGGTGCTTGAAGCATTTACCTTCCCTGTGTTCAGCCTCTCCCAGAACCATGTAGCGAGATCCCAGCTGGGCTTGGAATGGCTCCACAAACTTGGTGTCGACACAAACCTGGTACTGAGCTGAGCTGTGCTGAGCAGTGAGAACAGCTTCAGATCGGGCCAGGTCATAGCAGCATAACCTGGGAATGATTGATTTGGGAAGCTCAGCAGTGCAGAGATACAATTACAAAGGGAGGGGGGTCAGCCAGTGAAGGAAAAGCCTGGCCTGCAAGGAGAGCAGGGTACCCTTCTCACCTGCCAAATGTTCTCAGTGCCTCCCCTTCTGGGACTGAGCTGTTGATCTCCCATAGAAAATAATAGACACCAGCACTTGGCAGCATCTCTGTCAGGCCTGCAGTAAAGTGAAAGATCTGAGTTCATGCCAGCCCAGTACCTGACCTAGATACCAGGTGACACTGCTCCAAAACTCTGTCCTTGACCAGGGCCTCCCCACCCAGAGGACTGCAGGAGCTTCATAGCTTCTCTGCTGAGTCCTGCTGGCAGTTCAGTGTACATGCAAAGACCCCAGCATCGGCATGAAGAGGAGCTACCTTTCCCCACCGCAGTCCAGCACCAACAGCACCAGGCAGCCCACCAGATCCTCCAGGTCTCCCCTAGGCTATGGATGGGTTGAGAAAGGTTAAGTAAGTGGCAAAAGCAGTGACTGCGAAGTTCAGAGATTGTGAGGGACTGAGACGCAGGAACAGACCCAGTTCCTGGGGTGATGGGGTACCATGCAGCAAAATTAGGATCCCAAGGTTGTTCTTATGCTGCAAGGTAAGAAATTCTGGCAGTGTCTGATCCTGCAGCTGAAGAACAATTACTTGGATACAAGCCTGCCTGGCTTCACCAGGAGTCTAGGAGGGTTTAGAAGGCAGCACTGGGTTAGAATGATTCACCCCAAGACAAGACTCAGGTGGGCCCTTCTGTGAGCTCCAGTATGGAGCACATGCAGGCCAGCCAGTGCCATAGCCAGGCTGTTGCTGTGCCCCAAGTGGTTTCTTTTGGCATAATTTTTCCTCTGATCTCCCTTGCAGGGGGCTTGTGTTTGGCATGTTTCCATGCTTCGTTTACTGGTTTTCATCCTGGTTTTTGCCCCACTGGGTGGGGGGGGAGGCAAGAGCTGCACAATGGCCCAGGCATCCTGCAATTCAGACAAGGGGGGCCACCCCAACAGCTTTGAGGATCCCCAGTACTGATTATGCAGCAGCAGAGACACAGTGAGCTGTAACCCTGTGGCTTTCATGCTTGCTCTACCCATACATTGGTCATGGTTTGCAAACTTGCAAAATGCCCCACTGCCATCCCTGATGTGGGAAGCCACTGAGACCAGGGTGATCCTGCTCACCCATCCCTGCACATCCCTGGGTGTCGGGTCTGGCTGCCCTGTGTAAGGGCATGAAACCCCTCTGACAGGGTCCCAACCAGAAGTGATGGAGGTGTATTTCCTCCATGCACTCTGCAGCTCCCTTCTTCTCCTCCTCACCTAACCCAGATTTAAAAAGCAGGTTCAATTCTACACCTGCCTAACAGGGCAAAGGCTGACCTACATTGCTCGAGCTGTGCAGCACGGTAGGGTCAGCCAGGAATGTAGGATGCTCAATGTGCCTTTAATGCTCTTTTTAACACATGCCCAACCTATGTGCCTACTCAGTGCACAATTTAATGGACACGTAACCTCAACTGCAGGATGCTGCATGTGCATTTACCGTACACTCAGCCCCGAGTGAAGCCCTTTACATGCAGATATATATACACCTAATGCAGTACTTAATGCATGACCAAGAGCAGCACGGGCACTTAATGAACTACTTATTTAATGAACCATAAAACGCCTGGCTGCAGGTGCAGGATGTTACGTGCTGTCTCAATGTGCTATGTAATTGATCTTAAAGCTCTTTTCCAACCTAGCTGATTCTGTGTAATGCCCAATTTCATGCACGCCCAGACCGCTGACTGTCCGTCCAGCCCAGCATATATCTAATCTATATCTATATCTATCTCCACCCACCATCCCGGTCGGGCCCCTTTAAAGCGCGATTTACCGCTCAGTCTAATACAGACCCGCATCCGAGGCTCACCGCTCGCACCTCCTCTTCCCGCGGGAGGGAACGGTCACGGGGCCGGGCGTGACGTACAGTGGGGGCGTGGCCGGCGGAGTGGAGGCCGGAGCGGGCGGGAGGGCCGCGGCCCTGGAGCCGAGTGGAGCCGTCGCCGCCGCCGCTGTCAGCACGATGATGAACGCGGACCTGCGGAGGGAACGCGCCGCCGCCACCTTCCAGCCCGAGCTCCTCACACACATCTTGGATGGCGGTGCCGACCGCACCCGCCGCCGCAAGGAGCTCGGTGGGGATGGTCCCGGCCCGGTGACCCCTTACTCCCCTTGCTGAGGGGAGAACGACCTGTGGGGAGAGAGAGACAGCTCGGGGAGGGCTGTGAGGGGAGGAGGAGGTTCTAGGAGGGGGAATCGGGTGTGTGGGGAGGCGAGAGGCCGCGGGGAGAGAGGGAGGCCCGGTAAGGGGCTTCTGAGGAGAGGGAAACCCGGGGAGACAGTGGGAGGGAGGAGGGTGTGGGGAGAGGGAGACCCGGGGAGGGAATGGTGGGGAGGCCGGCT
The DNA here is from genome assembly GCA_009867235.2 of Psittacus erithacus. Classification (NCBI taxonomy): domain Eukaryota; kingdom Metazoa; phylum Chordata; class Aves; order Psittaciformes; family Psittacidae; genus Psittacus; species Psittacus erithacus. The sequence goes on along the minus strand of WYDI02008658.1, from coordinate 6,697 downwards.
GCAGGGCAGGGAAAATCTGGACAGGAGCTTCTGGGGAGAGGGGAAGCTGTGAGGAGAGGGCTTGCAGGTGAAGGGCGCCGCCTGAGGGAAGGGATTTCTGTTTGATGGGTTAGACAGGAGCAGTGTTGTGTCCCTGATCCTTGTCTTCTGCCCTTCGCAAAAAGTATTAGGTTGGCACTAATAGAGCAATGTTCTATCTCTCAATTACCATTCCTTCAGAGGCAACTTCCCATGTCCCTGATCCCTCTCTTCTGCCCTTTGCAAAAAGTATTAGGGTGGTCCTAATAGAGCAATGTTCTATCTCTCAATTACCCATTTCTTCAGAGGCAACTTCCCATGGACATGTTTCTTGGGCCCTCTCCGTTTTTTCTTTCTAGTACGCTTGTGCCCAGCAGTACACGTACAATGTGATTGTCACTTACCATTCCCATGATATGTGAGATTAATGAAAGAATACCAACATCCTCTTTCCAGCCCACACTGGGGTGAGACTCCCGAAGGGTTGTGTAACTTCTGTGCCAAAGGGGACATGGGAAGCTTGGGGCTTCTGGATATCTTGGTTTCTAGTTGGCACGGTTGGAGTAATAGATGTGCCCTTTTGCAAGGATCAAAGTGCATGAGGCAGCTTTTCTGGCAGAGTGATTATTTGAGGCTTTGAGATGGTTATTGAGGGGCCTTGCAGCTAAACTGAGGGCCTCATTAGTGAATTAACCTCCTGCCAGGTGTGGTCTGAACTTAAGATGTGTTTTAGGTGTGGAATGGGAGAATGCCCTGTTGCTAGAGTCCCTTTCTCCAAGAGCTCTGATACCTTTCTAATTGCATTAGTTGTCTGTACCCGGAGGTCCAGCAAGTGAAATGCTGAATCATTTCTCACCTGCTGCCTGTTGAGGTTTGTGGAAGCTGAGTTTGTTTTCCTCTTCTCTTCTGTCCCCAGAGGCCTTAGTTATTAATGACCCTGACTTCCAGCATGAGGATTTGAACTTCCTGTCCCGCAGCCAGCGCTATGAGCAAGCCATCAGGAAGAGCTCTTTGATGGTGATGAAGTTAAGAGAATATGGAATTACAGACCCAGAGGAGATCTACTGGTTTAAAAGGTACCTAGCTATGGAGTTTGCTGCTTGGATCATCATGAGGGGTGTTAGAGCTGTTTTTTTCTTTTGCTGTGTTTGCTGTCTAAAGGAAGCTGAAGACCTGTACAAAAGCCTCCTGAAGGTTTGGCTTCAGTACATTGCAGCTGAAACCCTGAATATTGTGTTATCTTAGATTTTTGACTAGAAATGCACCATGAATAATCACACCCTGTTTATTATATATGGTGCAGAAAGTAAAAAATAGGACTCGTAGTCTGATCGTTTTTTCTTTTTCAAAAGAAATAAAAATTATACTGAAATATTTTGAATCTGGGCAGATCTGATGAGGTTGCAGCTTCTAATGAAATCTCTTAAAGCTGATTACTTCACTTTGCACTTAGACCTAATAAAGTTGCATTACAGGCATACTTGAAAACATGCCAGCATAGCTTATATGTTTCTTGTTTATAACTGTCTCTCCTATCTCCCTACTTCAGGCTCTTGGTGCTGTAGTGGTTCCCTTTCACCTAGAGGCTTTTTATTGTATCTGACCTTTATCTGATAGTATTACCCTTGGATTAAATTTCTAAAACTGTCCTTAACATCCGAGTTTGATTCCTTGCAGCTTGCAGGAAACTTAGTTCCTGACTTTGACATATTTCTCCCCTTAGTTCCGTTAAACTCATTCTCATATAATCAGACAGAAACTGCTTAACAGAGGGAGATTGCACAGCTCTAGACACATCTGGACATATCATGAATAATCTGGCACATTAAGCGAGCATTGCTAATGAAATAATGCAGTGGTAGCATCACAAGCCCCCTCTGACTGGATTTGTGGGAAAGCTGTTGTTAGCCTCAGGGCATGAATATTGAGAGTAGTGAGTTGGAATCAAACTTGTCTGATGGAGTTTGAATTTCAAAGAAATTGGTCTACACTGACCTGCCCCATGAAAGCTCTCATGGCAGTAATGGAAATGTTGCTTGAAAATTGGTACTGGTAGACAGTGACAAGAAGGAAGTTCAGTGACTGCATTGGGTTGTTCAGGTACTGTGTGGCAGGAGTTAATCATTAAAGTTTTTTCCTATATGAGGATTATCGGAGGTGATAGGGAAGGTTTTTAGTTATTTTTATGGAGAAAACTCAGAGCAGCCTATCTAGCATGCCAGCTGGCAGACTTCAACAAAGCTTGCAGGATCAGTGCTGTCATCTGGTAGCATTACTGACAATACTTTATGAAGACAGGACTTTCTGAAGTAGTCATATGTTAGATTCTAGTTTTGTCCTTCCATAAACTTACTTAAAAGTCAGCAATTCCTAACATTAAATGGATGAAAGCTTAGTATTTCGTATAGGTACCAAATGTCACATCCAAATGTTATGTGCAGTGAATAGTTAGGTGTGACTAGTCAGAGCTCATGATCCAAAATCAGCTGAGACCATGAGGAAGGATTACTTCTTTCAGAGTCAGTTCTAATTGTGGGCATTGAGGATTTCAAGAGACAATTGCATTACTACAGACTGCATTTTCCAGTATCTTCTGTAATAATACGAAGAATGAAGAGCAGCACATACACTTCTTGCCTGCAAACGGACTATCTGATGCTCTGAAAATTGTATTCTCCTCATATTCTTGATTTCCTGATTTTAACAACTGGTGTTTGCAAGGGAGGCTGTTTGCTTTGTGCTGCATAGGAAAGGGAAGAAATGAATGGATTATTTTTCCATCCTTTGATTTCATTTCTGTTTCAGTATCTGTCCCCACTTTCTCACCTGCTGAGTGCCAAACTTTAAATTTAGTGAGCCCCACCCAACTTGCAAAACTTTATTTGGGACTTTTTTATAAGGGACTTTATTTGTGTAAAAGCTGGCATAGAGAAACTGGGGTTTTGTTTTTCCAAATTGGAAAATGGAATGGGTATAATGGTGTGACATGGACATGCTTTGGACAAAGTTATTGAAATAGATGGAAGTCCTTGATTCAGATGTCGGGTCCTTGTTCAGATGTATTTATTGTGATTGACCATCAGATTTTTACATATGGAAGCTTAAGATATTTTGCCATCAATTCCCCATGCCTTGGATTATCCCCAAACAGCAGGGACAGATTTATTCACATACGCAAATTGGGAATTTTGAGCTAGTTGCTTTCGTGTGGCTTTTCCATACTGCCAGAGCTTCCTCAGGGAGCTTTGTGTCTGACTGATGGAGTTTATAGTTTAATTTGTGAACAGGAGAGGAGAAATGCTTCTTCCTTTAGCTGTCCTGGAGATAAACAGTTGTTGCTGCTGTGACATGTCCAACTGAAAGCTTCTCCTTTGTGTTTCCAAAGGACTTTACATTCCAAAACATGAGAAGATCTATCAAATACAATGAGAAATCATTTTTATTGCTTTTCAGCTAGTTCTTTGTATCTTAACACGTGGCAACACTGCAGTTGCTGCTGTGGCTACAGCTTTTGAAGGCCAGCAGCCTTAAAGTGCCAATAGTTAAAATTTTCTTCACAGTCTGGCTGCAGGAAAGTGTAAGTCAGCATGGAAAATGGGAATTGTTCTGTGCTACACAACTCTGAAGAGAGCAATCTGGTCAGTTTTAATTCACCTTCAAGTTTAAATAACCTTCACTGAGGAAAAGAGGAGTAAATGAAGAAGACAAAAACAGTTGGGAGAAACTGGGTCAGAGAAGAAGATCTGAGAGCTGCAAGTCAACAGGTGATTCCTGTGTTCATAAGCATAGTATGAATGTGCACTTTCCCTGTGAGAACTTGTACTTCTCATTTTGAATCTAGTGTTAAGACCTGGAGTAGCTTTCAGCAAATCAAACCAGCAAAAGCATAGCAGGGCCCTATTAACCACTGCTGAATTAATTTGGAGTTGGCTGAGTCTTTTTGATACAGCTGGAAAAGGAGTTTATTACCATAACATCTGTTAACACTGAAGCCCTTCATACTCTTCTTTGAGAGGGTTACCTCAAGAGCCACAAAAAGCTAGAAAAGCTTGCTTCCAGATTGTGCTTCAAAGTAAATGGCCTCATTTTGTGACCTGGTTCTGCAGCCTGAGAATCTTTGCAATTGTTTATTTAGCTTTGGAGTCTCTGACAACATAGACTTTGCTTCTGTTGTACTCTGTTCACTGATAGATATGCTGTCAAACTCATCTGTCCAATACACCTGCCTTTTACTATGTGGGTGGTGTTGCCTGCAGTGAGATCTAGAAAGATCTATTATTGCCGAAGTAGTGTATTACTCCACACCCTTCTCCCATAAGTGGGTTTGGAGCTGCAGCCCTCCTCTTGACTTGCTGATTGTCATGACAAGGCTGACTTCAGACTGACAGGGCCATTGTTCATTGATCAAATGGCTCGTGCCACGTTCAGTCCTGAAGTAGCAAAGTCCTCGAACGGTTACACAATCTTGCTTTTGGAGATCAAGCTGTGTAAGTAGTGAGAATGTAGAAATTGGAAGGGGAAGGAGTAAGCATTTGTGAGAGGAAAAAGAAGGAAAAAAACCTGTTGTTCCTCCCTTCACAGCAAATACCTCTTTTGTTTGCCCTGAGTCACAAGGAAAACGGGATTCTCTCTGTCATTTGAATTGTTAAAAGGCACATTAAGGAAATCCTAAACATTCCATGTGGAGTATGCAGAGATTAGAAGTTTCTGCTGTATATTAGCTTTCAGTTCTGCTTTAAGCCTCGTTAATGCAAGAATGCTGTGTGTTTAGCCAGTGAAATAGTATGACCTTCTGACAGAGGGATGTTGAAGTATTCACTCCCAAAATGTCATTCTTACTGCTATCAGAGAAGGTGCTAGTTAAGTATGAAACATCTTGCAGTTGTGATTAAACTTTAGTGGTAGGCAATGACAGTTGCTGATGGGACCTTCAAGATTTTTCTGGAGTATTACCTTCAAAGCAGCAGTGTCTGACCTGCTTTTTCTGACAGCAAAACATGTGCTGCACGTTTTTCACAAGTCCTTTCGGTGGCCTTTGAAAACATGTGAAGAGCTGCGCAAGCTCTTCCCAAGCTGCCCTGAAGCAGTGTATTTCATAGTTAGCACTTGGTTTCCCTCTGTAGATTTGTCTTTTTTGGACCCAAGGACTAGATGTACAGTAATCGTGCTGTAAGCAGTGAGGAAGTGAAGGGTGCTCCTCTTGCTATATGGGTCTGAGAGCAAATACCCATGTAGGAAACCACAGAAATGCTGAAAAATACTCTGGCTGACTGTCCTTGTAGCACTTTTAAGGCCTTGATCACCCTAAGTTTGACTTTGTGACCGGGTGCTGCTGTAGGCAACAGATTTTTCTGGTAAGAAGGCTGCTTTGATTGCAAGCACTCTAGGCACCAGTTTGAAGCACAGTTAGTACGTTGAGCGCCGGCTTTGGATTATATTATTAGTTTTGCTTCTGGAAAAATCCATCACTTTTTCAGTCTTGTCTATTTAAAAACTGTTCCATTTAAAACAAGCATCTTCAGTGTGCAATTCAGTGGTACTTGAAGAGGCTTTGTCCTGCTTTCTCTTACCCTAAGGCTGAGCTCCACAGCTTGTGTAAGGGATGTGGTTTTGAATTAGCATTCAAAGCACTGCTCCCAAGCACTTATTCCAGTCCTGGTGTAAAATGCCAATCGCAAGTGCTGCTGTAATTTGACAAACTATGTGTAGCATCTGCTATGTAATGTGGATCTGTTGACAAGAAGCTCTTCAATATGCTCCCTGGGCAGGTGTTAGTACCTTGGGATGGAAGGATGTATCTTCGAGTAAGCAGAGAGTTCTGTTCCTGCAGAGTGCTCATTTTTTTCCTTCTCCAGCTTAGAGTTAGGATGGAACACGTTTATGTACCGTAGATTGAAGGTGGAAAAGCTGTTCAGACTGGGAAATGTTGAAGGGAAGATGTTGTCATTTGCTACACAGATTCTAAACTGTGAAACTTTCTGTCATGCTTGTATTACAGAGCTGCTTGTAATTAGGAATGTACTTTGCCTGCCATTGTGGCAACTAAATTACTGGTTCTCTCATGAAATAACTTCTGTTTTGATGATGCATGCCTAAAATGTCTGACTTCCTTCCATCCCCTCCAGCACTAGCCTATAACAGTAGTTTTAATTGAAGGCAAGTTCTGTGTCAGGTAGAAGCAGCTACGTGGAACACAGAGCAATTTTGAGAAGCACTTGGTCACCCAAGAAGCTTTTTCCTTTTCAGTACATAATGCTTGTAGCTAATAATGGCCTAGTTTTAGGCTACCAGCAGCAGTGGGATTTATTCCCACCAAGCCTGAGAAGTAGGGGAGAAGATAACTTGATTTTCATGTCCTCAGTTTAGAGTTCCCCTTGAATCTTTGTAGAAGATTTTTTTATTATTTTTTTTTTCCCCAGTTACACAGTAACAACAGGATTTATGGGTGAAGAAAATGCCTGAAAGAAACATTTATTTCCCCATTAGCATTGCTTCTGAAAGGGGCTGCAAGGATGCTGGGGAGTGACTCTTCATCAAGGACTGTAGTGATGGGACAAGGGGTGATGGGTTTAAACTGAAACAAGTTCAGATTAAATCTGAAGCAAAGCTCTTCCCTGTGAGGGTGCTGAGGCGCTGGCACAGGGTGCCCAGAGAAGCTGTGGCTGCCCCATCCCTGGCA